>CM055748.1:2218890-2453890 GCA_029465975.1 Dallia pectoralis | reverse complement strand
CTTCCTCTGTTTCTGTGTCAGTCATGAGTGACATAAGAGAAGCATTGCGGTTCGGCGCCTCTCGCTCCCGGAATACAACATTACCAGAAGAACACATGATCCCTGTGTGGGTCCACCAATCAGGATCAAGGACAATAATCCTGCCCCGCCCTCCCACTTGTGCCTACCAATTGAACACCGCCATAGAGCCAGTGCCCCCCCCTCTATCCTCCCAGTCACAGTCTTCTCCTTAACCGCCTTGTTCTCCCATCATTAACCTGCGCTCCCAAACCCACCCACCCACCCTCCCTCCATCGAGACCAGGCCTGGTGCAGCGGGTGTTACCATGTGTGTGTAGCGCTGTGAAAACATTATGACAGGGTGCTGCCCTGGGCCTGCCTCTCTCCCCCTTCCCCCAGGAAAGACAACACAAAGGGCCCATTGAGTGGGATGTATAATGAGTCCCTTCTAACCCCCCCCCCCAGCCCTGTACGCCCCTGCCAGAGCGGGACAGGGACCTACAGGGGGGGTGTTCACCCAACAATACTGTCACACTGTATAGCTAGCTGGTAGCCTCTACAGAGCACAGATGTGGCACAGCAACACGTCACACGTGACTACTGGTGTGACGAACATGGACCCAGTTCTCTGACAGTCCTCATGGTTACACGGCACCATTAAAGTATACAGACAATATGGCGGAAATCAACGTGGTGTCTCGGACTAGAAGATGAACTTCACTATTGGCAGACCCTCGAAAAACCCTTTGCTCACCGGGTGTGTGTTGGGTCACAGTGTACCTGTGTCAATATATTATGTCAGGAAAGAATAGATGGCGAAATACTTTGTTGAATGCTGCTTTTTACTACAAATAAGTAAATTATTGGTTAACACTGTAGGGTCATGACTACTGAGGACAGCCAAGTGGATTACAGGGTTGCACGCACGCACGCACGCACGCGCGCGCACGCACACACGCGCGCAAGTTCCTAATGGTACCTTCAGGGCTGGTGGTCGTACCAGCCATCTAAAATTGACTTAAGGACTTACAGCCTGTCACCTTAGACATTTGGGTTGCGGCTGACAAACGGGGGGGGGGGGTCAAGTAGACAGACATCACACAGGTTTCAAACAATCGACACCGCTTTCAACGAGCCAGCCAACCGACAGTCACACTCCCTGACCAGGAATGCAAAAAAGACACAAAAACCAACAACCTACTGAGCCTACTACACACGCCAACACCTGTCACGCGTTCCAGTGACACACACACCCGCACACACACACCCCTAATCAAACACATCAGCTTTTGACACACTAAACAGGTAAGGGTGTGCCTGGCTGCACCTACAGGGAACAGCAGACCCGCACACAGTGTCATTAGTCAACGCACCACCAGCATGCATATCTCACATGACTGCCCGGGCCACGGCGTGGTCAACCTGACGGCACTACCGCACCTAAACGCAGGTCTCCAGTCACCGCCTCACTGTCGGGAACCTGTCCCGTCACACAGCCACATCGACGGAACACAAGGCAGGCACCGACACGCAGGGCCAGATTAGCTTGGGGAGCATAGCTGGTAATCAGAGGCATGTCTGCTAGTGGCTACACCCAGGCCGTGAGAGGAGAGGCGAGGCATACTGCAGCCTGGAGGGGGACTAACAGGCCCGGCTGGGGACACCTGTTATTATGAGTGTGTCATTACAACTACTGCTGTGCTGTGTGTGAGGACGTAGATACGCTGGTGTGATTCCACCGGTTGAGATGAAGCTCTGTTCATTCTGATGCTTGGGTTTCACGTCATCCGTTTGGACCGGGGGCGGGAAACAAATCTAAAGGTGAATGCAACGGGCAGCTTGTGTTGGTTTTGGACTCTCCATTCGTAACTCTCCTTTCTGGGTATGGACCCAGAACCGTATCAATCATAGATGTGTGCTCGCAATACTAACTTCTGGGTAAGCGGAGAGAGAGAGTGCAATGTGACTGTGGGCGTGTTCACTCAGCGAGGAGAGTGCACGGGGCACGCCTGGGCTGTCCTGGGGTCAGTCATCAACACCTTGCACAGACAAGGCTGTCTATTCTTGGGCCTTGACTCATAATAGTCTATGAGGTGTGCATTGTCTCCAAGTATCCCCACAATGGGCAGTCTGTTCTGACACACTGGTACAGGTAGTTCTTTGTACAACCCCACTAGTACCAAACTATTTTCCATGGCGGCTTGGCCTTAATGGCATCTTACCGGAGAACGGAAAACACACCTGAGGAGGTTGTTAACACCTAGTTCCCTTTATGTTCACAGAGTGCCTGTTTAATGTAAATGGATATTCTAATCCAGACATTAGTGGAAATGACAGTTTCCTTTTTCGGCCAAACCATTGTTGAACAAACCTAACAGACTATAACATCACAAACACACACACACACACACACACACACACACACAGCGAGAGAGAGAGCAGGGTGAGAGAGAGACCAAGGTGTAGTTGTCTCAAAGTCAGGGAACAAACACAGGTCTTCCATACCGCTGCCCACCTTCTATAAAGCCATGAACCAAAAATACAGGAAACAGACCAAGTTCCCCCTACATGTGTGTCCAGGCATAACTGAAGCCTGACTTCAGAGCAGCTAGATGCCAGATCAGGTGAAAAACCACACCCAATCTGCATGTGCTGACAAGCCATCAGTCAGAGAGGAACTCATCTGAGGACACGCTGTCAGCGTGGAAGTAGGACAAACTGTCAACAGAACCTGTGAAAGGTCAATTCTCCTCAGCTCGTGTACAGGGTCGGGTTGTAATAGCCCCTGGTGATGGTAGGGTACTGGTCATGTTATAATAATGTTGTTACTTGGCCGTAAGTATTGTATGGGGCACACACTGAAAAACAGACCTAAAACCATAGCATTAAGATTAGGTTAATATATATATTGTGGCATGGGTGCGCCCGCCCAGATATAACAGCATCATGCCAGGACGAGGACATAAGGGACTCCAGACAGGTGAGTCAGGGGGAGTCTACAGGTAATGACTGTGCTGCGTTTGTTGTTGCAGAAAGTAAATGGGGCCAACCTAGTCCGAGCTCCAGGTGTGCCTGTCCAAACCTTGTCCTTAAATGTTTTTTACCTGCGTGCGGAGATAAAGTTAACACCTGTGTGCAACCCAGCCGCTCTGTGTTGAGCCACTGTTCTCCACCACACTACACAATAGATAAACTCCACTGATTCTAGAAGTACTGAACTTCCTACGGATGTACAGAAGGACTGCAAACGCCTAAGCCTGAGGAATTAAACAAATACAATTGGTAGCTAAATTTACAAAGCAGAACTCATATCACGGGAGCATGACAGTAATTCATGAGCATTGACAGAGAATTGCCCTACACGCTGTAGCCTTGATGCCAGAATATGAACAGGGCTTAGCACAGCAAATGTATATAATACAAAAACATTCATTTTAATTCGTGATCATAATTTTTTTTTCCCCGAGCTTCCAAACAAACAATCAGAAACTAGTTCGGACATTGTGTCTTTTTGCACGGAACGGAAGGTCGGGTGTAACGTGTTTGAACATGAATTTCTATGCTTTGTTTTATCATTGGAGCCAAATTGAACACATCCGAGCCAATCATGCAGCTATTATACCTCCATTGTAAAATGTGTGATCTACCAATCATCAGATAAACTCCTCATTGTGGTCACTGATCCATGGAGTTGATCTATAGGCCTCTAATGCGGGACTTTATAAGTGCCCTTTCTGCCTGATTGTGCAGTAGTTTGTGGTGTTTTTTCGTTCTTATGGGATGTTTATTGGTTTCCCTCAATTTAAAAGCAGACAATAAGAAACTACAATCATATTTTGTCATCCAGTCATTTCATTTGAAACATGCAACATGTTCACACTTTTAGAGGAAGGTGATTGTGACAGTGTTGCATAACAAAGGGACAGGAAATATACCAGACATGCAATATTCCCAGTACCGACGCTTCTCAAGCTGACAAATTTAGAATAGCCATACAAAACTGAGGTCAATGATATATTATAAAGACAGTAAAATAAATCTATCAACATTTACACACAGCATTGGAATCATCTTAAGTGACCAATCCCCAGAGTGATTTGTATGTACTCAACATTTAGAACCAACGCGTATAAGGAAACCAACAACTGCTTTAATTCCTGAACCAGATTATTATTCTTTTTTTAACTCAGGGGTCGGAAACTAGTGAGCCCCATGAAGAAGCCTGTGGTGCCAAGATCAATTCGTCGCGACTAGTGGAACTTTGGAAGCATTGTCTAAAGAGACTCAGTGTTTGAGGTCCAGTGTTGTCAGCACAGGCCTGTCTACAGAAGTTTGCCAACACAAGGGGAAAGAAACACTCCAGAGTAAATACCGGCGGCATATTTTGGACTTTGAGCCGAGGGAACTTCCAGCGGTGGGACGCCGTATTAATTTGTTGATTTATTTATGTGGCTTCCTGTCTTTGTGAGAAAGCTGGGTTGGGTTCAGGGCGACCCAGGGACACTGCTCCTCCATTAACCCTCTCAGTGAGCTGTCTCGTGACGGATCCTGTTACCACATGCGGAGATCTGGAGAACGAGCCAGGCTGGCAAGAGGGGCCAGATCTGGAGAACGAGTCAGGCTGGCAAGAGACCAACATGGAGTTTACAAGAGCAAAGGGTCACGCCTGCATTACAACACTCAGGACAGGACAGTGACAACACATCACTGTGGAAATGTGGACTGTTTCATATCAACGGCGACACTTTCATCTCGAGCTGTTGTGTAATGTCAACAGTGGCGAGCCATGTCATACGTTGTGTAAATAATTCAGGCAAACACCAGTAGCCCCTAGAGCTACTTTAGGACCAAATCAACCAGTTGTGTTGTTTCATTTCAGTCAGGCCAAGCAGCACCTCAACAGGTGTAAAGCCCAGTAGTATCCATCTATACATGGGGAGAGTATATGCAGGTCTGAGGACAGGTGTTTAATGAGAGACTGGGGGTCTGGCCTGACCTGAGAGTCGCTCCCACATGTGCTGTGCTCCTTCTATCAGCGCTCCAGGCCAGAACCAGTCAACCAAGGGCGAGAGGGAGCGTGAGGAGAAAGGGAGGAGGGAGGAGAAAGGGAGAAAAAAGGGTAGGCGAGGCAAAAAAAGGGTGAGGAAAGCTATTGAAAGAATGTCTGTCATCTCAGTAAGCATGACATATGTCAGGAATGCCAGCCACGTCCATGTCGAGGGCTGACCCACAATCCAGTAGGCCGTCTGAGGTATGACGTGGACACAGAAGAGACTGGAGAGAGAGCGTGAGGCTGGAAGCTTGAGTAGAAGCAGGGTGCTTAGAACACTGCTACTGATGCTCCAGAGAGAAGATACAACAGCCTTACGTTAACAGTAAGAACGAAAATCAGACAGAATATCAAGGCTAGAATACACAGACCTCACAGCCTCTGACTGGAGTCGGGCGTCTCAGTGTTTGAGAACATGCTAGAAGTGCTTTGCATCTTACGCCACTTGTTAAAAAACACCTCGCATTGGTTAATCATTAGCCCAGCAATCAGTCTTGTTTAACGACTCAGGGGACAGGAAACGGGGGCAGTGACGTCCATCCCTTAACCTACATCCATCTGAGTGGGATCATGTTGTACTGTTATTAATCATGAGGTATGATAGAGATTTATCAGTGTCGCAACGCCATAGCAAACAATGAAGAAACCAGGAAGCTCAACGACAAGAAACGCAGTCAATTTTAAGACTGAAACGCAACAATGGTGCATCAAATGTGTCGTAAATAGCTGATTCGAGATAAGATATGAATAGTCATGTTTGCTCAAGGGTTAACTACGCTGCACGACCTTTATACGACACAGAAACTATACATGGATCCAGTGGTTTTTGCATGGAGAGACCTATTGCAAGGCCAAAAAGCAGGAGAAATACCATGTTGTTAAATACCATTACTTCCAAGCTCTAGTGAACACATTGTACGCAGTACTGATCTACAGCCACACCTGCAAAATAAATTAGGAATTGACAAGTTGGGACCAGGTACTCAACTGGGTAATTCAGGTCAATGTTATGTCACCGCCTCAGATGTAAATTTTACAGCTATTTTATGCGTAACTGTGCCGCAACACGACATTGCAGAAGAAACACACGGCTGCCCAAGGATACCGATCATTTTTTGAGCAAACACCAAATGCAAACGAACCCAGCAGGCCAGGAAAGGAGATAAGAATGTCCACTACAGACCTTTAGACGGCTGGACCAGAGAAAGACCAAGTCATTCCCCACTAAAACCGCATTATACTAGGGCTGCAACAAACGATTATTTTCATAATTGACTAATCATCTACTTTCCCACATCTACTTTCCCCATGATTAATCAGTAGGGTGAGAACGATTATTGAGCTTTTGCAATTTGTTAAAACATTGAGCTGTGCTTATTCTCACTAATATATAATACCAGGAAATCACTTCAGGTTTTGAAAACAATATTTTTATCGCACTTTGAGCCAACTGAACAGGCCAAATCACAAATACTCTTTACACTCCAAGACACATACAAGGCAAAAATATGAATCTAGAAACAACTAACAACTACCTAATGTGTCTCAGTACAAGGGTTGCATACATTGAACTGTCTAACCGCTGTCTGTGGACGTGTTGCTACAGTGTCTGTACGCGTGAAATAGCGCTTAATGTGTTTCTATCAACTGGTGTCGCTAACTGGTCATCTAGCTTATATTAGTTACAGCTGGAGTTAACTCAGTCACCGGTTCCTTGTCTCATGCCGTGTTGTTTACTTTATAAACGTTCCAACACATACGCTGTGCTCCCATGGAAAGGAAGTTACGCCTTGCACACATTACAGATTACATCATTTTCGTCCGATCTTTTGTGAAACGCGGGACTAGTTCTGTGCCATTAGCATGCTAGCATTTTAGCGCAGTTTTCTTCTACTGAATTGCATACCGGACGGCTACATTACAGTCTAGAGTTACACCGCCACACTGGTCAAATCACGTTATTGCAGGCACTAGAAAATAAGTCCTATGCGATCAAACGACTTGTCGACAACAAAAGTATTTGCAGACAAGCTTTTACTGTCGACGTCTTTTCAATAACGTTGAATAATCGTTTCAGCCCTTATATATTCAGCATTGTTCAACAAGTGATTCAAACCGTATCCTTGAAGTGAACACCCAGACATGGGGTGTACGAGGTCGACGGACAAACACTGTGGATAATGTTTTTCTGCACACAACAAATGGGTGTAGGTGGGCATGAAAATACATGGAAGCTTCTAAAAATGAAGAGTCGGGGTTACCTCCTGTCTAAAAGCATCCTCTCAGCGCTGTGCCTTCTAAGCAGACGTGAACTATCACTGATTGGGTCTTATTCTGATCCTTAAAATGGCATTGTGGGTTGTGAACGTGAGATAACGATCCTTTCAGTCGCCTCCCAAATCTAAGCCAACACCTCGAAACAACTCTGGAATCCTACACGATGGAGGCATGTAGACAGGCCTTTGTCGGTCACATCCATTTGATAGTATATTTCCTACACAATATGATGAACGGTAATTTCAGGCAAACTGTTAATAGGCTATTAGTTAATACTGAAGCTGTACATCAATATCAGCAGAGTAGTAAACATGTACTTGACTAGAGACAGGGACAGAAATAGTATAAAATGAGAAACAACTGCTTTTCTGCGGCTTGGCAAGTCCTTGGGGCAAGTTACATATTCCAGATCTCGGTCACCCAGAAGAACATTAATTTTGTTTCTGAGGCACTTTAAACAGTTTCTGAACTTTGATAACATACGTTGTGTAAATAATGAAGTCAAACACCAGTAGCCCCTAGAATCCAGTTGTGTTTCAGTTCATGAGATTAAACAGACACTGCTGAGAGGTGAACCCAGTAGCTCCGGTAGTATCCATCTATTCCTGGGTACAGTATGTGGGGCACAAGCAGGTCAGCTAACAGCCCCGGGTCAGTACCAACAGACCCAGTCCACCAAGTGCAGAAGGGAGTGTGAGGAGAAAGGGAGGCGTTAGAAGGGGATGGTGAGGTAAAAATGGGCGAGGAAAGCTATTGAAAGAATGTCTGTCATCTCAGTTAGCATGACAGACGTCAAGAATGCCAGCGATGTTCACGGAGGGCTGATCCAAAATCCAGTAAACCATCAAACATGACGTGGTTTTAAGAAAATTCATTTCCGTTCCAGGAGCTCTTTCAACACAGTCTGACCTTTGATAAGAAAGCAGTAGTTCTGCCAATCACAAGACATGCCGATGTCATTAAATGGCACCGTGAGTAAGCCACAAACCAGCTCTCGATGCCCGCCCACAAAGGGATTGGCAGGTGCAGTCTCACCGTAGACCCTTTGTTTTGACCTTCATTAAACGGTTACATCATTCCAGGGATACACATGTCTCCGTTCGGGAAGCAAGGCGATACACCTTCAAGAGAATGAATGCCTCTGGTGTGGCTCAGAGGAGGGCTATGTTCCTTATTCGCCCCAAGTGTGAGTAAGTTATAATGACAGAATAGTATCAATGGAGTGTGACACCCTAACGATGACAGTCCTTCTGCGTAACGCATCCAGATAGGCACAACTGAAGGCTGAACTATGAGAAACAGATGAGTAACAACTCACCGTCTCCTCCAGCTATCAAACTGACAGGTGTATTTGACAATATGAATAACAAAAACACACCATTCACATCAGTGAAGCCGTGACTGACAGCTACGAGAAGTGTTAACGCCATATCCTGGCGCACATGCCAGTTTCTTCCTCCGTGGGGGGTTGCCAGAGTGTGAAGCCGAGAGTAACTGCTTACCATCTCTGCTTGTCAATAGAAAGAGGAAGCCATCGAGGAGAAATGAGAAGTGCAGGACATTAATTCTCAGCTGAGTATCGAATATAGAAACCGCAAGCAGCCGTGAGTGGGAGTCGATGTTAGAACGCCTCACAGATCATGAAGTGTTTGCAGTATGAGCCGCCACTTCACAACATGAAACATCGCTTCAACTTATTCCGATCTCACTGAAATGGAACCACAGTGCTTGCTGGGTAAAGCCAGCCTCAGCCTCTGCAGTATGCAGTTTCCTTTAGTCGATCACTCCAGCAGCTATCAGGCTATCAGTACATCTGTCCAGGCTGCCACGGTCACCAGGGTGAGCCGCCTGCTTGACGCCTACATGGAGATAGTCTCGCAGCCAATAGCAGCTTGACGCCTACTTGGCGAAAGTCTTCTCACAGCCAATAGCAGCTTGATGCCTACGAGGTGATAGTCTTCTCGCAGCCAATAGGAGCTTGACGCTACTATAAACTTAATGTCGCCCGTGTCCCAAACAATGTAGCATTTATACTACATTCGCTGGGTCAAAGACTGAATGGATTTCCTCAAACCTAGTTTGAAGGACGGCCGACCCTAGAAAAAAGGAGTGTGTGAACATTTAATTAACAGATCGACTTCATGTCTCAGCCGACACTTTGATGTAACAGCGTGAAGGGTTTGGTGGGAACTCCACCATTTCTGGCCGGCTGAACATGCTTGGCTAAGCCTTTAAGATTTGTGACCGCCGTACTGGGAGGCTCACAAGAAAGGACCCAGGAACTGGCTGACCAACAGACAGAACGGCTGACAAACACATAGAGAGACTGGGGGAACAGAGGCGTGTGTGACACTCTCGCTTTATTCCAGACATCCCCACTGGGGCAGGAGCGTGTTACTAGTCTCACTGGCCTCCACATCATCTGCTCCCAATCTGTCACACTTCCTCCTCCATGGTGGTCCTCAGAGACAGAGGGCTAAAACCAATTCCTGCATTAACATGGGAAATAAACCTCTTCAGCAGGAAGTCGCGGCCTACAGGATGACAAGTAACAATAGCTACAGAGCTAATGTTTAGCCAAAACTACTGAACACTCTCTGTAAGTCAGCAATATGTTCTAAACTAAAGCCTCACGAGACCGGATGAGACTACATGTGACAACTTTCGCCTAAACACTGAAAATCAGGCAACCGGTTAAAGATGAACACTAGAATCAGAAAGGGGAAGGCTGTTGTAGAAATGGAAGAGAAAGGCTTGGAATGGAAGGAAGAGAATAAAATGCGAAGGAGGAGGAGGGAAATAGAGGGAGACTGAGACAATGTGGCCAAACGAGAAAGGCAGGCCGGCCCAGCAGACAACATTGTCACATTAACGACTCCTTCCTGTCGTTGCCTGCCTCTCGCACTCGCTGCCTTATAAGGCAACGCATTTAGCAGCCAGTCACTATGGTGATGACATAACAGCTTGTAATGCACGCGCACACACACACGCACACACACACACACAAACCGCACACCCTTTCATCTGACAAAATAAATAGCCACACCTTTCTCAGGCAGAAACCAAAAATGGCCGGTAACTAAACTGGCTGTCCCACATCCTTTCACAATGTGTGCCTGCATGCATTTGTTTGTTCCAAAAGTGAAAGAATGCGAAACGCGACCCCCCCACCACCACCACCAGTGAGGGAGCTGCCTATGACCCAGCTTAAGGAGCAGGCACCAGGGAGAGAGACGAGGAGAAAGCAGCACGAACAGCAACACCAACTTTCTGTCTCAGGAGGAGGGGCCTGGTGGGCTGTATACATCCCTGTGGGTGGTAGGGTGGAGGCAGGGGTGTGAGGTGTTGGGGGGGCAGTTGAGTTCAGTAGCGTGCAGTTAGGGTTCCTGTGTGTTTCCCATCTCATAACCCTCCTAAACATTTATAAACGACCAACCGGTCCCTTCTGACAGCCCTACAAACAACGGACACAAGCTCACTAGCAACGAAGTAGCTGGAATCTCTACTTCGAGCTTCTATGACGCTGTGCAATTAGTAATATCAAAACGTCAACGAAAAATTCTGGTCCCTCAGGACACACACACACACACCTCTCAAAGGTGCACAGACACAGGAAGCCAAGATCTTTACTGAACTATTTCCATTGCATAAATGGAGCCATTGAGTCAGATCTTCCCAATGACACTAACATCCAAACCTAGTGTAAAAAGAAACATGATTCATTCATTCATGATTCACCCATCTTCCTTTCTATCAGCAGGGTTTGCCCAGAGACCTGCAGTCTGTTAGGTGTGATGGGTGAGGTTGTAAACCCTGGTGCTGGGACGCCTACAAATCTAACAACCAAACTCTGAATATATATAAGAAGTATATATAAGAAGTATATAAAGCAGCAGAAACACACTGCTTTATTTCGCTGTGCTGTTGTGTGCTAGTGAGCTAGTGTGAACACACTAGGGCATTTACACACACACACACACACACACACACACACACACATCTGTGGAGCAGGGGTTACGCTTCAGATCGTTAGGCTTCCCGGGGCTGTGCATGGACCTGAGGCCTCCTCAACCACGGTTCAACCGTGCACAGCTGTGGTGGAGGACCTCGGCACAGGGGGCTCTTTGTTGAAAACGCTCTCGTTAAACAACCCCTGGGGAGCTTTGATGCGATCCCAGGATATTGTCTGCCGCACTTCCGCTTGGTGTAACGCGCACTTCCCCGGCGTGTAGCGCGCACTTCCCCGGCGTGTAACGCGCACTTCCCCGGCGTGTAACGCGCACTTCCCCGGCGTGTAACGCGCACTTCCCCGGCGTGTAACGCGCACTTCCACGGCGTGTAACGTGCACTTCCCCGGCGTGTAACGTGCACTTCCCCGGCGTGTAACGTGCATGCACCGCCGAGGAAGCGCAGAGTGATGTGGACAGAAGGGTCCAGTGCTATGGCCCTACGGTAACTGGGCGCTTCACACAGGAAGTCCAAAATCTTCACTCTGCTGGTTAACCATAAACACAGATGCACCGGGGTAATGGGGGAACTGACAACCAACAATACCCATCACTCAGTATCAGCTCCACCTTTAGAACCCAAGGACCGTCTACAGGCGACAGATTCAGGACACTCTGTGCCCCAAGAAGCAGTGAGTGTTCTTCTTTCCCTGCATGGTTTTAACAAATCAACTTAGAACATAACCTTTGAGTGTAGCAGATGAATGACCGGGCGTATCGGTGGCTTTCTCTTCTCTGCAAACGTGTCTGTGTGCTAGCAACAGTCTCTGAGGGGATGCCTTTGTGTTGCAGCACAAAAAAACAAGCCACCAACCAGAAAGAGCACCTCTCACCCGAAGACCCGGCGGTCAGAACAAACCAAACGTTAACACACACACACACACACACACTTGTCGTACAAGGTGTAATCCAACCTGCTACTGGTCCAAAAATGTAATGCGCATATTAGAAAGAGTAGAAGCCAGCTACTTCTCCAAAGCAGAGCACCAACCGTTACAATGTTCTTTTATCCGAGGCCTGTAAACTTAACTGCAGTTCAGTGGTGGCACAGAATGATATGGGGGGAAATATGGGCCACGGACAGAGTACTTTGTTTTGTACAGTTGTTATCTCAGAGCCCCCTGGCGGAGGGTAAACCCTGGAGGAGATCGTGGCAGACTTATCTGCTGGGGAGTGCTAACAAATATTTAACCGCACATGTCCTACGCTAAACACCAGGGGTTCGACGGAGATAGAGTGTGTGTGTGCGAAGGTTCGCTCATTTGTTTATTTTCAGTCTTCTTTTCCACCTTGAGTCGAGTAAACATCCCAAGTGCTAACAGGCTTAGTTTGGAGTACCCCTTTCAGACACCATGCCCCACTTACCAAAGCCGCCAATAATAAATCGAAAAGTCACGATAAAAATACACCAGCGCCGGAGGAGAAAACAGTTCAAAGACCTGCTTCCTTGCATGACCTTTCCTTCTGCCTGCAGGCGGGTAGGAGGGGCTTTCGAAAGGTTTTGTTAGAGGCCGTCTCCAACACAATGGCACCTGATTTAAATGAACTATTATAAGTCTTATCTGAATAGGTTGACCACAGAATGGCCCTGAGCCAAAGGAGAGGGGAATAGCAAGCAGAGATAACAGGACAGAACAATCAGAGTGTTTACACGGAATTGGCAGCGCCTGCTCATTCAAGGCCATTTTGTTCGGCTGTTAATGCAGAAATGCTAGGAGCACAAACAGATTTGTCAGATCCAACCACATCCATTTAGACCATCTGAGGACCCACGGTTAAACTAGTTTCCTACCCACGATGCGCCAACCACTGCATCGCTGCAGACCAAAAACGTTGTGACGTATAAGAATTTGCCCGTCAGCAGAACACATACTGACTCAGGGTTTCTGAGTTTCCAGTTCTTCCTTAGCCCGAGCAATGTCTTCCAACCAATGGCCCAAGTCTGGATCCGTCTGGCACATGGGAGCCATGTTTGTTTTAGTTCCCTGATCCAGCAGGGAAATGGGAGGGGCCGTGTCAAGGGCCATTCTGCTACCAGAGTGTGGTGCCGGGCAACACACCAAGCCCTGTGATTAAACACTGAACACTTTACTCACTGTGGAGTCACCGAGAAGGCGGAGTCTAAGGCAAATACGTTTCCTGTTCTGATTCATTGGGCATGGACCCAGGCAGATTGGTACAATCCGGTATACCATTAGTTATTGCGTTTTTGCGACAGATGCCCTCCCACGAATCACCACGAATCGCAGTGGGCACACTCTAAGACACTTAGAGTGATGACGTAAAAGATTAACCACATCCCTAACAGTTTCCACGTTTTACTGGTTAGCTCGGCCACGTTAGCAGCTAGCTATTATTGGACAACCTGGAATGTTAGTTTTCAGAACGGTCAAGCTCAAAGAATGCTGCAGAACTGCCCACAAAATCAAATTACCTAGAAAAGTGTACGACATGATTTCCTCAAAGCCCGCTTGAAGTATTTTTTAGATAATGGCAGTGGGGGTGGAAATTAATAATTTTTTGCCAAGGCGAGGCCTGCGCACACTTGTAGCGCCTGTTGCATTTGTGTGTTGGCGTAATGTTGCAATCGCCAATGTAAATAGAAACAATCATCTCTAAGTTAATCTCAATTCAATCAAAATTACTGCAAAAACTCCTGTTAGCGTGGAAACGGCCAAAGTAACGGGTCTGGTTTATTGGGAATTTAAGACTGAATAGTTGAGTGAGGTTACCATGGTGAAGCCCTTTCAACAGATGAGATAGAAGTCTTCGACCTGCAGCAACATTAAGACTCCTGAAAGCACAACATGTTTCTCTAAAGCAGAAGTTCCTTGTCCCTGAAGACGGCACATCTGGGCATGCGGGAAGTGAGGCTCCGTGGCCAGACACACTGGATATAAAGTCATAGCAAATCAAAAGCAAGGCCTACAAGTCATCAAGTTTGGGGAGAGTTTATGGGAGGGCGGGGCGCATTTTTGTAACGTTTAGGCCATGGATCATTTCCAACACAGACAGACGGATTGACAGAAGTACAAATCCTATCTAATCTAACTGGCTGTCCTATCCTGATCAATTCTCAACTGATGGGCAGCGGGAACATTTTACACTGGGAGGGTTCATTTAATCCACTTAAAATAGAAGTGTGACGCAAAACAGTCGCCGTGTTTTGTTTAATGTAGCAGATGCATCTGAACTGCGGCTATTATCAGAGATCAAAAAATAAACATTTATGCTGAGAAAAATATATTAACAGAGCATCTCAGAAATGTTTTTTTATTTCTGTCTTATGAATGCATTTAAAATCAAACAATATTTCATTATATATTGTAAATACAAAGTGGATATATATATATAAACAAAAGAAAATCATACCGTGTCATCAGTTAAATAGGAAGCAAACCTACTTAGTTGAGCTTTAGAATAGAATAAAATATTTGTAGCAATTTCCATCAGAATTTAATGTCACTATCAGTCACAAACCTATGGATTAGAAAGAGTGTGTCAGCAGCAGTGCTTTAAATTGTGAGAAAGTGGGCCTTCAATGTGTTCCCAGCCTGCTAACAGCCCTTCTGGAAACCACTGCTCCCTGTTGGGAGAACCTTGGTGAGGCTTTTTCCAGAGGGTTCTCACACCGACCGAAGGAACAAAAAAAAAAAATATTAAAATAGTAGAGCACCAATGCAATGTCTTTGCTATGTGGCAAAAAACACTACTCTTCAGAAGCCGACCGCCCCAATAAAATGGTGCCCCCTTTTCTGCAAAGACACCACCACACCTTAACACACATTCCTTTCTCAAAATTCACCTACAAGCCCTGAAAAGCCCAGGGACTGATCCAATAGACTCAAGTTGATTTATACAAACACAGTCTTACACGTCCAAAGACAGAAACCACATGGACAGTAGCACATTGCAGATAGGACTCTGGGCTTTACAAACGTTTCAATTTTCTTCAAAATGGAGATTTGGAAGGATGATAATCAACAGCCAACACATAGGGACAGTTTAAGCTAAATGAGTTGATGTGGTCTCTTGTGCAGTTTGAGTTAAACCAGGTAATGGTGTTTGGGGCTGGATCTTTGCTGCCCCCCTCAATCTCAAGTTGAAGGCTAATGCTAAGACAGGCTGCTATTAACAACTAAAATCAAGCACATAAAATTTCCATAGACAAACATTTGCACCACAAGGAAGAGCTCAGACACATTACTTGTGCCACAAGTCAGTTTGTGAAAGTTCAGCCCTGGTCAACTGTAAGTGCTATAACTGTAAGCGGAAGTGATGAGTCGAGTTTCACATAAGAAACCAGTATCTGCAAAAATGCATTCACATCTTATCTATTAGAAGTTATTGCATTCAGGTCCAAGTCAGTGAGAATTACTTTACTACTATAGGAAAATGCATTCTTTATGAAAGGTTGTATTCAAATGAAAAAGGGGTGGTGAAGGAGAAGCATTTATATTCAAATTGATTCATTCTTCAAACAATGCCTCAACCAACTACAGTTGCATTCTGCTACTGGCTAAAATATCCCACTAGAAACCCAGCCCTACTGGCAAGTAGGCCAGGCAAAATGGGAAAAATGCCTTAACATTAGCAAACAGCCACAGATTTAAAACAAGTGCTTTTCCTTAATTTCAAAGACACCACCAACATGGGCTTTGTCATGTAAAATCATTATGGACTTCTCACTCCAAAAATGAAGCCACACAAAAAAAAATCAGAGGGGCAGGCGAAGAACATACTGGAAAGAATGCCTTTGATACAGAAAAACACTAAACAGACCAATTCAAAAACTGGAGCAGCAAAAGATGGGCAGTAGGACATAGTTGCCAAACCCTCAATTTGTGGCCACGCAACATTCCAGCTAGCCTGTCTGCCTTAGAGGACTTTCGCAGTAAGCCATATTGTCCACATCTGCAATACTGCAAAAAAGGCAAATACACAGGACACCCGCCCCCTTAAAACCGCCTCCCCCTGCCCCTATATATAATGGCCGACAAATGGAATGTTTCCCCCTTCATCCTCTTGTTGTGGGAGAAAGAGTGAAAAAACAGAGTAAGAGAGAGAGAGAGAGAGAGAGGGGTTACATTCCATTCGGTTCTGTCCTTCTCGTCACCTAGTTGTTTCACATTTAGACTCAGATCGGGGTCAGAACAGAGACATGGGATCGGAAAGCCAGGGGACCATAGAGATAAATGATTCACGGATAACTCTACAGGTGCTGAACTGTTATTAGATTGGCAGCAAGAAGGTTCTCACATGGACAAAAACAAAAGAAAGTAGGGTATTCGGTTTCTCTGTACAGGCGGAGTGACGTATAGCCACACCAGGAATCCTGTGTTTCCCAATCATCTCTACAAACACACGCATTCGCATGAACGCACAATGGAGAAGGCGAGACAACTGACCAATTTTAACACAAAAACCTGCATCTGCCACTCCCAGTCGTCAACAGACCCAATTCCCAGAAGGAACGTTTTGTAGCCAAAAGACTAGACAAAACAAGATATGCACATGCAGAGAAATGTTCGGATTCATAGCGCCATGGAGACGTGTGTGTAAACGTCTGATAAAGCTGGACAGGCAGCCACTGTTACCTAAAACATCAATGGCCACTTAGAGACTTTAAGCCAGCCAGCCCTGACGTGATCATCAACCAGTCAGATGAACGTCTCCGGGAAGGTGGAGGGCCGGTGAGAAACTGACAACATTCAAACTTGACCTTTGTAATGTACAGCGTCCATGTCAGCAAACTCCACCAGAGGTGTGTACAGCAAGGAAAGACTCATTTGACAGTGACGCAAATAAGGGGAAATAAAGTAACGAACAATTGCCTTGGGACTAAAAATCTGTTCAGCTGGGAAAATAACAGAACAAAACTAGCAGCACTACTTCCACTAGTGTGACTATTGTAGGAGGAGCAGAGTCTTTCACACATACGTCTGAATTACTTTTGCACGACAGTAGGTTGTTTAAAATTAAAACACTTCAATTTAGAATAACTCATTACACCAATACTCAATGTCCCCATAAGGCCTCTAAAAACATGTGGCAACTTCAACATGTCTTAGCATGCAGTTGACATTTTGTCATACATAATAACATGTTTCTCAAGCTGACATGGAACACTGTGACCTAATGTGAATTCTAACTAATGTGGGAAACTGGAATAAGTGTCTGGGAAAAACGCTACCTAGGCAGGCAATGATTGTTGCTTTAATTGATATGGGCGTAAAGGTCCTTTCACAAAGCCATCCCAATTGTGCTTAAATGATAACACCATACATCTTCACAAGAATGGTTTAATGGACCAATGATATAATGCAAAGAAAAAATAACTGAATTGGGTGCCTATTTCTACAGACAGACTAACATGAAAAGGATTTTAGTGACTACTTTATATGCAGAAACATTAACAGGAGGAACACATTAACTGTATGCAATAAATGACAAAGCAGGGTTGAAAACACTGGAGGAATTTGCCCTTGCTTTCTCCTCCCCACTTTTCTTAAAAATCCAGTGTGACTGTCACGCCTCCCCAGTACAAGCTTCATGTGTAAAATAGTCTTGTTTGAAACCTTTGGCCTGGATTACTTTGAAGGCAAATATTGACAGGATATACAGTGTACTGAACGCATGTTTAGGGTATAGGTTATTTAACACTGTCAAATTATAGGTTTTTAACAGCAGAAACTGACTACACATTCTCATTCACAGCAACAACATTGGAGTGAATACGGTTAACTGTGGTTAAGGCCACAACCACAGATTAAACACCTGGTTAGGGATTTGATCTAGCACCGTTTCACTGTATCCGGTGCCCTAAAAATGTTAAAAGTGATCGATCATTAGGAATATTTATTGTTTGCGGTTAAAATAAGTCGACTATGAATAGCCAGTAATCATTTTTGCTATGTTGTCAATACGGAATATAAAAATGCAAATGTTCCATCCTCGACCAATCCAGACGGTTGCGCTACATGGCTTAAAATAATTGCACATTTACAAAATCTGGGTCTCGATCATAATAGCTACAGGGGCGCAGACGTTAGAGGATTAAGGCCAGTCGAAAACCTTTAAATATTTTCAGCTGGAAAAGTGGCCTGCTGCATGCGACAATGTACGCCAGGAGTGAGCCTGGATACCCCAACAAAATGAAATAAACTTAGCAGTACGTTATCGGCTCTGACCCAGAAAATCATTCTGGAAAATGCTTTCAGTATAATATACCGCAAGCAATGTTTTAGATAGTCGATATATATATTCATATATTTATTTATAGCCATCTTGCATCTGGTTATGCCATAGAAAAATGGCAGAATACCGCCTCAGAAACATGAAGTTACCATTAAAACCGTGTCGGCTACAATACAATAATACATATTTCCATACAATAGGTCACAGTTTAGAAACGACAGGTCGGAGTCGACGACATATATAGCTAGTTTGACATACATAAAGTTCATTACATTGACACGACACACTATCGCGTTGTTTTAGGCGTGTTGCGACTAGGCACCGAGGGCCCAAGTACAGTCCCCGACCTCTCCCAATCCGTCTCTACACTCATACCTTCCGTTGCTGTTTCTCCCAGGCCGGGTCCAGCAGCAGGTCCCGGTCCCAGTCACCTTCTTGTTGTCTCGGATCCATGGAGACGGCTGGGCCTCCGGAAGAGTATGCTTGGTTGTTCGACGACGCGTGATAATCGACCATAGTCAGCTCGAAACGTCGGCTACCGGGTATCTAAGTCTATTGAACGAGAAACAAAAGGGGATGTGACCCAGTTGCGGCAACTCCTCGCTTTCAATGTTCGATCAGGAATATCCGGTCTGTAAACTGACGAGACTCGCTGAAAGAATGCGTCTACGCGCGCGGATGGAACAGTATGGTCGCTAGGCAAGACTGGGTAGGGCCCCGCCCATATAGCTCATTAATATTCAGTGGCTGCTTGTTATTATTAATGAGATGTTGAAATACTACACAGAAATGGCTGGCTGAAGAGCAGCACATCGATCACTCTACACGAACACCTTTTATAGTATGGCCTTGCCCTGCGGAAATATTTCGTCTACACACGCTCTTTCTTGATTACCTTGACATTTGAACATTGATTAAACCGTACAGTACAACGCCGCCTAGACTAACCAATGGTGTGCGTCGTTCAAGGTCACGTGATATGCACTCGCTATGTGGAAAAAAGGAAAATGTTCAATATTAGTTAAGGCAATTTACGTGTATTTTTTGTGAATATAACATGGACTCATAATATTTGTTATGCGTGGAAAAAAAACTTTTTTTAATAAAATTTAGAAAAAAATATTGCAAAAATTGTGATAATAATTTTACGTTGGGCGAAATAAAAAACGCGTTAAAACATTTGCTAAAATACAATTTATATTACAACTAATTACAGGGTCACAGGGTGTCACCGCATTGTTGTATTTTAAAATTGAAGTACAACAATTGAAGTACAATAAATTGTAAACCAACGCTATTTAAAGAAATTACATTTTTCAACACATGATTTCATGTTAGTCTGTCTTATAGGTCAGATATAATAATTATCAAAAAATAATTATGTCTGTATTGTTAAGTGATGTGAATCACGGACAGGCAACGCACGATACTATAGGTGTCTTCTACTGGTACAAAGTTGCAATAGTCAAGCTTACACATATAAAACATAGGTGGTACATATAGTTCTATCTGTTCTATTGTCTATACATCTAAGACATAAGCGAATATTCACTAACAAAACTGATGAAGTTGCGAAACTTTTTTGTCATTCATTGTATCGCTCTGTGGTTGCCAAATTCCTGTACGTAATTTTTTTGTTCCGTTTGAAAGAAAAAAAACACCCGGAATGTGTGTAATAGGCACTCCGTGAACATTTTACAAAACAATGCATATATATCTCGATATTGTTCTTAATCGCCCCCCCATAAAAAACCATAGCCCCGCCCCAAATGTATATTAATGAGAACTTGCTACACCAACCATACTTGAGTCAGTATGCCCAGTGTTACATACATTTGACGTCCCTAAATGGACAGCTCGGACCACCTGACTAGTGCCCAACCCGATTGTACTGTTGCTTTGAATGCTTGTATGAAATACACATAAACAAGTTTGGGCATAAAGGTGTTTGCTTAACGCAGCTTGTATTTACCATTAACATTTCATAGACCGTATCTGGCTTACATGCCCAAACACCGCATAAGTAGATCATGCTCCAGCCGTATCCAAGTCAATTATCATCAGCCCACCGGCATCCTGTTGATCAGTGGCTGTGTCTTTCTGATGTTTCTTCACGACCTAAGTGCCACATTCCTAGTATTTTTTCTATAAGCCTATTGGACCCTATAACATTATTATAGACATCCATGTGCTGTGTTCAATGTTGCATTAAATAGTTTTACATTAAACCAGCATACCGGCCTCCTCTGTTGATTTTCTCAAATTACTGACAAGCCTGTTGCTGGAGATGCAATGGGGACATGTAATGTTTTCCATGTGAAACTGATAACATTCTAGGCTTTTGCAAAGTCCGGAGGTAAAAAATAATAATCTTTAACTTAGATATTTATGATGATTCTTGTGTGTACATGCGCACGAACACATTTGGAATAAAACAACAGCTCCTGTACTTCTTCGTGCTCAAAGAAGTTTATTTCATTTAAAACAATGGCATTAATGGAACATAATAATACTTTTTTCTGTGTAAGATATACAGAAATACAATACACATTCCAGCGGTATGTCCACTGGATTACCAATAGGGCCTGGTAGGCTCATGGCCCCAAACCTCAATAATGTAATTATTTCTTCAACCAATAAGGTGCGGAGGTGTGTGATTTATTGCCAATAAACCTAGTCGAAGAGCTGTTCATAGGAAGGACACACCGTGATCACAGTTAAAGGGATGTGAAATCATTGTACACATGGTATATCATCTAATATAGTATTCAAAACCCAACCCACACGAAGAACAGCTCTTGGTTATAATGACCATACACCACATGACTTTTATTTTTTTATCAAGCCATCTGCGGGTTGAGCCATCAGATAACGTATGATTGCAGAATGACGAGAATTGCAGGAGACTAGCCTTAGAAATGTTACATTTCCTGTTTCCTCATGACATAATGTACATTAAGAGCATGATAAAAACTAAATATTTTCCCTCTGCACCATAGCAAAATGTTTGAATGCAGGTAGTTAACGCTTCTCCTTTGTCGGGGCCTCTGACCAAACCCTTGTGACTACACTTAATCAGTCTGCTGAAAAAAAGTCAGAAAGATTGTTGAACATCTGTACTAGGACATTTTACGGCAAATACAATAAAATACAATAAAAGCATAAGTACTGTCAGATGAGAGGCTATAAGCGCCGGTGAAAGCAGATCAGTTGTACATCGTCAAATGAAGCCACTAGGGTCAGAAAAAAAGGTGAGAACATAGTTAAACCACTGTTTATTATGAATGTATGACGATTCTATGCAACGGCTGCTTTTTCACTTATGTCAGACTAATCATTTTCTGTATGTTTATTATCTGTGAGAAAATAAGAGAGTCTCAGGCTGGCATCATGTGACCTGCGTGTTGTTACCTGTCTGTAGCCGACGGATACAGTCCCCATTCCCACGATGTCATACGCTTGAAATTTATCTGTGAAAAGACATGATTAGACCAAGTGCATATAAATATATACCTACCCCCACAACACCACACACACACACAAACATTCCTGTTTACAACCCACACTCCTGTTTACAACCCACACTATTTGTGCGTAATGCATGCATATTTGTTGTTTGTCATCACTCTTTGCCCTCGCTTACGGATCATGCTGTCCAGTTTCATTAGCAGGTACAGAAACCCAGGGTAACTGACTGTCATGTCTGGCTCCGTGTAGCGTTGGCCAATCAGTTGTAGAATGAATTCATCCACCTGCATGCCTAGATTAGACCAGAGCAGATGAGCACAGATCAACCGACGTCTAACACCACATCCTTCGGTTTCAGCAATGTAAATGTTGTTGGCGAGCGTTTCAGTTTCAATGGCAGTGAGAAAAGGCCCACCAAGTGAAACATGTTTGTATAAAGCTCAATTACGTTTAACCTACAGTTTAAAGGCTTTGAGGTAACTTAGAAAATAGACATAGACATTAGTCTCTAGTTTGAGAATAAAAAAACAATTGGCAAATAAAAAAGGAAAAAGAACACAGATACTGGACAGAGAAAGATAGTATACATTGTAATCATACAAGAAATTACAAGAACCAAATGGACTTATACATTATTTATACTGGCGCTCTGTGGGAGTCAAACCCACAACCCTCGTGTGCAAGTGCCTTGTTCTACCCAACTGTGCTGCAAGAGACTGATTTGAGTAAAAATTTAATTGAATATGTGTTAGTACATGATACCTGTTTGTTTTAGTAGCAACTTTGTAATGCTGAGGATGTTATCGGTGTACTTATTATGTACACAGAAGATGATGGCCCAATTGTCAGTGTTCCCTGCAGTGCATTCTGTGTAATCCTGGGACAAGGAAGTGCCCTTGTTAAGAAAGTAAATGTCAGTTCCTCAACTCCTACCTATAACTCCTACTCAACCTCCTTGTCCCAGAATTAGGTTAGGTTGCTCTCTGAATTAAGGAAAGACATTCTGAAGTTCTCATTTAAAGTATTTTTCAATAGTAGATTAAAAAACACATTTGCACTGTTAAGATTTGGTCATTATGCATTAAACACAAAGAGTGGTGATTTGGCGCCCCCCAAAGGCATAAAAGCGCAGCATTTATAAACAGAAGCTTGTCATTAGAAGAGGGTCCACCTGCAGCTGTCAAGGCAGGTGAGATTTCTGGGTATTCCAGCAACTGTGAATTGTTGTTGTCAAACCGTATAAATATATCCTGTTGTAAAAGGAGAGGAAGATTAATACTGACATGATTGAATGTAATTCATGTAATCATTTTAGGTAAATATTAGCTAATGAAAAAAGACATGACCTTGTACTGTACTGCCAATGTTCTCATAATGAAAGAACATACTGATTAGAACAGTACATCTTTACCTGACAGGTGGGTTAATATGGTTGAATCCTACCGTCCATTTCCGGAATTTTTCCCACAGTGCTTGGAACTCCTGCCAGTTCAGCTGTGCTAAGCCGCGACCCTGGGTCGATGTTGCAGTCAAGGAATTGTCTATACATTAGTTTGGAGAGCTGTGTCTCATATTGTTTTTTTCCATTGACATGAAGCACAAAAGACTGGGAGACAGGAAACATTATTTGAAATAAGAATATGGACAGGATATGGAGAAGAGAATAGATGATTTGGAGTCACAATTTGTGTATTTGAGCTTAGACTGCCAAACTGAACTCCAGCACGCACACACACGCACGCACGCAAGCACACACACACACACCAGATGTTAACAGAATTGTTGCCAAGAATTCAAAAGTGTTGGGACAGGGCATGAACGTTTGCTGGTTCAAATCCCTAAAGAACCACCCTTTTGTTGTTCTGTCCCTAAACAAGACAGTCAACCCTAATTGCAATTTGAATCTATTACTAGCATACTTACCTAAGTTTAAAGTCTTGCCAATTTTAATTATTTGATGTTATTTATATCCATCTATATAAACAGTTTAGTCTCTCTATGACTTTATAGTAAAGTGATTTGCCTGTTCAATTTGCCTGTTCAAGAAGTCAGGAGTGATGCCACACATAAGTACATATTATGCCAACTTCCCTACTACAGCCTAGCATAAGACTGAAACAGCCACAACCTTGTGTACATATCTTGACGTAGTGTGTGTTTTACCATTTCATAACAGGAAATGTGTTGTAATAAAAAGTGCCTTGTGAGTACATGTGTTGCTATTTCTTACACACATGTGTTTATTTCTCCAAGAAAAGGGATACATCCATGAGGACCACAAAGCTCTTGCAGTGCTCCAGGACCAGCTTCTTCTCACTTCCTGTCAGCACTGCAGGCCAAAGTTAAACAGGAAGAGATCCGGAAGCCAAACGAACAAAACATCAGTTAGAAACAGACAAGACTTCCTCCTGCAGTGACCACTACTTCCTGCAGTGTTTTCAAATGTTCACATTGCACAGTGGCCAATGAATAACTACCAAGTCCAAATATGGGCTTCGACGAAGTAGCACAGGGCTTCACTCCTGCCCATTTCTCCTGCATTCACCATGTTGAATACGAGAACTGATTGTTCGCTAATCTAATCGACCCAGAGTTGGACGTGAGCCCTTGTTAGGAGATGTTCAAGGTTATTCGTGTGTCTTGTATCAGTGTATTATTCTTTTCGTTACTGTGGTACACATTCAAACAATTTATAGGGATACATGCATGTCATCTAGCTGTACGAAATACATGCTTACCTCCGCTTTTTATGGCCTCTGTAAGTAGGTTGAAAAGCTCCAAAGGCCGACATTCCCCGTCCAGTTGGGAGTAAAGAAATGGAATGAAGGTAAAACATATTGAAGTAGAATTCAACCGTAGTAAGAGATGAGGCAGTTCTCACCTTGTTGCAGTGCTTTTTAAACAGCTGGCTTGTGGCTTCAGGAGAAGGAAGAGCTAAATCATGTGGCAGAGAGAGCTGCAGAGCAAAGATCCAGAATAAAAAAGGCTCTCCTGGGGACGTGGAAAGCTGTAGAATACATCTAATACATGGTACGGCTTGGGGGCCCCAGGAGAGGTTTGAGAACCACTGATCAGACACAAACACTTGAAATGGTTCGTGGACTATGTGTAATTCCTTAGCATGCGGTGCAGTACCTTTGTGGGAGACTTTTCTGCAGTGCTGGGCTTCTGAGCTGGCCTAAAAACACAAAACAACCACACAATCATACTGTTTAACTCAATGGTATAGTTCTGGTAAGCACTAACGGCATAATATGTAGGAAAGGTGAGAAACATGCAATCTTGTTTTACACACTGTGGTAGTAGTTCAAAGTATTCGAAGTAGCCCAAATGTTCTTGAGTATTTTATACGTAGGAATGTTGAGATACTAAAATGCATAAGACTGTATGACCTTTTATAAATTTTCCCAATATTTTTGCATTGTAATATGAAAGTGTTTCGGGTTTCAAATTGCCCAATAAAACATTATACTGCCTCCCAGGCTCTACTGCGATATATCTGAGATCAGAGTCATCTACTAACTATACAGTAGACTGTACCAGTTTAATTAGGCCTTTACATGACTGTACTTGCATTTCAGATAGTACAACATGAGTACAACAATATCCCAATCATTATCATTTAGATTAGATAGAAAGTTGTTATGGGTTGTGAAGGTTACATAGCTTCCTGAATTAGTGACGCAAACTCATTCTGTTTCACGTCTTTCTTTCAGATTGGTTAATTAACAAATGTTCCATCCCTTCAAATAGACAGAAATTGCAGGTATATCTCCCTCTACGCACGATGCATTGTTGCCCTTTTCAGTCAAAACCCTCAGGATAAACTCTCCCTGCTGATTGGCCATTGCGGTGGAGGGGATGATGACATAGTTGCCAGGCGCCAGCCGTCCACGAATCACCACCTCTCTCCGTTGGGGGTATCCATTAGTGCTGATAAGGGGGCGGAGTAGGCTCAGGTCGGTAGGGGACAAGTAAGCACGCTCTGAGTTAGCCTGGGAAGAGAAGGGTGGACATGGAACCACACATAGAACCACACACACCAAAACATTCTCAACGACCCACAGAAACACACATATACGCAAAGATACATCATCGAAGAGCACATCTCTCTAGTGTCAATCAAAAGTGAGCCATTACGGACAGGTCGATACCGTTGTACGGACGACGAGCACGCAGATGAGCTTCCCGGTGACTGTTTATGCAGTTTGTGCAAAGCTACAGTTTTCGCTGTATAAAGTTAGAGAGCAGATTAAATGAGCAGATGTGGAGATCCTGGACTAGTTTGTTAAATGTGGTCTGCAATCGTTAGGTCAGTAGAATGTACTGCCTTATTCAAAAAAACTATGTTGACAGCGTCATATGATACATTTTCTGGCATCAGCTGAGACTGGCCTTTTATTGTCCCCAGCACAAGGTGATCATGCTGTCCAATCAGCATTGCAATATACGTCACTGTTGTCCAATCAGCTTCCTGATATGGCGCTGCTGTCCGGTCAATTGTTATCTTGGCAAAATATACATTTTCACTTAAAGGGATGTAAAACATGAGCACAGAGATACTCTGACAGGATCCTGAGATCCTATTGTTGTGTACAGAAACTCAGCTAGGACCGACACTTCACATAATGTTCTCTTCTTTTTTAGGTGAAAACTTTTTTTCAGTTATTCTTCTTAATTATTAATTTTGGGGTTTTCTTCTGCCACAGATGTTATATCAAACAGAATAAAACTTTATGATTAAATAATAATAACCATCAGAATCTACTAATATGAGTTTTACGTGTGTCTAACTCTGTGTTTGCATCTCTGTGTACCTTATAGATGTCCAAACCGATGGCCAGGTGGACCCCTCTGCGTCTCTCGTGTTTCTGCATCAGGGCCACCAGGAAGGAACAGGTCAGGTCAGGGTCACTGGGGTCATCATCCTCTTCAAGCAAGGTCAAGTGAAACTGAGGGTTCTGCCAGAAACTGCCTGGACACACGTAGCAGCAGAGTTATGCAGAATAATATACCATATATGCTAAATAAGGCAATGCTATCTCCGGTTATTTGTGGATTTAATGTAATGTATTATTCCTGGGGTGTATGTGTCCGCTCACCCCCACCGGCAGGACCCCCCACGGAGATGTTTGGGGCCCAGCTCCCACGATGCAGTGTGCATTGCCATGGCCGCTGTGGGCCGTCCAGTACGCCCAGGGTCAGTTCACTCAGGTGACAGACCTCCATCACATCAAAGTTCTGACGGAAGTCTGAGGCCAGCATCCTAAGAGATTTCAATGTTCAGTCTATGTTATTGTTGTTATTCTTTATCCAGTTTTGCTAGTGCCTTTCACTGATAAGATCTATGATTTATATTTTCATCACACATTTTAAATGTTTTATTAATCATCATAATTATAAGGTGAAATGGTTTCAAAATATGATTTTTCTAATGACTTTCAGACAAATTATCTATTTGTTTTTTACTCATACATTGTTGACTACATAATTATATTGAAGGTGAAAAAGGTCTGATATAAAGTCCGGTGGGTGAAAAGGGAGGGGTACAGACACTCACCAGAACTCCCCGTCCTCCCTTTGAACCCTGCCCAGACGCTGTTGCTCCACCTCATCAACATTACTCCACTCAGGCCTGTGGACAAACACACTGTCAAAAACCTGCTACAAACAAACACGCTGTCATAAACCTGCTACAAACAAACACCCAATAATCAGGCAATAAAGAACAACGTCAAAGAGCTGTTTTCATAGTCCCTGGATACAGCACCGTGTTGTGGTATATTGGCAATGTAGCATCTAAAACATGATTAATGGGTTAATAGCTAGATCACCCATTCATGTCACTCCAACGTCCTCGCCACTCGGTCTTGCCCCAGGGGTTGTGGACACGAATGAGCTCCACTGTTTTATACTGCGTCTTCACCTGGAAGAGTGAGACAGAATATCACAGGGGGGAAAACGATGAATGAATATTAAACAAAAGACAGCGATTCCAGCACGTGTAAAGGGTCTGGTGGTATTTGGACACCCCTGGGATTGGGCTGCCCTGTGCACTCATGAATCGGGCAGTTAATTAATCAACAGCGCTTTACCAGCAGGAAACAGAAGGTAGTCTTACATTTTCAACCCCGGTTACAGCGTAGGCATGCATGAATAGGATTCCTAACTCAGTTTGCTGCTCAAGAGGACCCTGTGGGAAATGAACCCATACACGCAATCGCACACGCGCACGCACACAAACACACACACAACCACACTGTCAAAAGAAATGCCAAATACAAGGTGATGGTTACACATAAAAAATATGATTCCATACGAAAAATGGTCGTAGTAACAGGGTTGCAGCGTAAAAATAATAGAAAACAACCTTTAGGGCTTTTGGTGAATTTTGTTGGGAGGTTAAGTTATCACTAGACTACTTCTATGAAATTTCACCCTCACACTTCGTCATGCTGATATCGTGAGACAACTTCTCAGCTGAACGAGAAATCTCACCCCTGGTAACAAGTAACACATATTCACACACACATTGAAAGTTACCTACCAAACCCTGTTGCCACTTGATTGCTTGTTACATCTCTTATGACACACACACACACACACACACACCTGGCAGTTGGCACAGTTAATGAGGGCTCCCTTGGCCAGGAAGGGTCTAAGGAAGCCGGCCAGGTCCACGGGCAGTAAAGACACAGTCAGCACCTCGGTCACGCCCCCAGTCATATCCACCATGGCCTCGTGGGGTAACCCCATATTTAGGGCCAGATATCCCCCCTTCAGCCTGACAGAAGGAGTGAGTCACCTCAGATGGACAGTAAAATCAGAGCCCAGTGAAGTTGACATGCACAGATACATTCTGTTATCACAACCTTTAGACTTAAGAAATCACACGCAACAGGGCGGTCATGACCCAACTGTGACCGAGTAAACGACTGTGGAACAGGTTAGCAGAAAAGAACCCTAGAGATCAGAGAAACTGAAACACCAGGCAGCACAGAGGACAGCAGGAACACTAACTTGGCATAGGCCTTCTCCAACAGAGCGCTCCAGAACTCTTCCTTCTGTGAGGAGCTCAGGTAGATCAGCTTGCCCTTCTGTGTCGGCAGCAGGTCATCAACCTTGACAGTCTCCCACTCCCCATATTGCCAAAACTACCAGAGAGACATGGTTGAATTAGGATCTCAAGACATATAGGTACATTTGCCAAGATTGCTTTATTTTATTTTACTATAAATCATTAATGTGGTCGGGTTTCTCGTGTATTGTCGCTGACCTTGAAGAAAAAGCTGCCGTCATAACCCGTCTGGAAGCTCTGTTCCATGGGGACCACGCGCTCCAGTAGCGGACGATAAAGGGAGAGAGACGCCACCGCAGAGAGAAACCAGCAGTCATCTAATCAACAGAGAGCAGGAGAGCAAACGGGACCAGGTGAAATAACACATTCACATTATTGAACAAGTAGAATCCCACTGCGATTTGCACTCGTGTATTCTGTGTATTTGTTGTGTAACTGTATGTTGTCTCGCACGTTTTCGATAAATATCTTGGTCTGGTCGCCGGTCCACTTACTTAAAACACCCTGGCAGACATCCATTTGCGAGGCTCCATCCACTATGAACTGGGCTGAAGGGCAGATATCCTATGAGAGTGTAGGTGGGGGAGACAAGACACAACATGTCTCATCTGTGAGCTGACATTCCTGAATAGACACCATGGAGAAGCCATGGACTACCACCAGCCGCAGGAATATTCATCTACTGGTTTTGGAGTATGACACAACATAATGTATGGACCTATGTGTTTATGGTTGTGTGTCGTTTTAGCAGGTTGAATTCTTAAACCATGAGTTACAGACTAATTTCACAGAAGCAGTGGTGACTGCCGGTTCTCTCCTGTGTTGTACTTGACTATAGCAATTCATGTCATTGGTTAACAATTACATTAGATCCAACTTTACACAGTTATGCATTTCACGCCCCGGAACAAAACTGTCAATAGCGAGTATGTGCGTGCTGGATTCGCACCAGAATGACACACCACTCAACACTTCAATGTGTTATGCATTGAAAATAACTGTCCGGAAGAGACATGCATGCCATTGAGTCAATGCAACATATCTCACACTGAGTGTATGGAAATACCGATGGTTTGATGTGTGCACAGCTGCTCTACTAAAGAAAGAGAGTTGCAATTACATCAAGACCAAGAGCTTGCATCAATTAATAGGTCTATAACAGTGTCATATCACCTTCGGTCGCCTCCATTCCATCGTAGATTGAAGAAGCAGATCTCCCAAGGGAAAATCGCGATCCACGAATAAGACCTCATCCCCCGCAGAATTACCATCTTTTTGAGTACTTGGGGGCGACTTTTCAGAAGGAATTCTTGACGGACGACCACTTTGAGCGGTATAGGGGGCTCCGAGGACTCCGGTCGGGACTACTTTTCGACCTTTCTCAGCGATCAGAGGCGTCTTGTCAACTTTATCACTCATAACGTCGCAGTCCAGAGCGTGTTTACAAAACTATTATTTCTGTTAGTTGCGTCGAGATCAACCGCGACAGATTAACTCGTCTGAAACGCCTTTTTGTTCACCGCCTTAAGGATATAAGTTGTATCGGCCCGGACACTTTTATTGAGTACTCTTCCAGCTATAAACAGCGGTGTAGGGATACCTGGTGGAAAACTTAACGGCCACGCCCTCAATACAAGTGACTTACCTGTGCAGCACTGAGAGCCTGGTAGCTTTATTACTACACTGTTTGTCATTAGTCATTGCGTTATAACCAGAAGTAGCGCTGCAAGTTGTATTAAAATTGGAAAATGTTTAACAAATTACTAGTGACACACATACACGAAATATTGTCTATATTTAAAACTGAGGTTAAAGGCGGCGCGCATGTGAAAGTAAAACAAACGCTCATTTACCTTTAGAGTACAAGTATTGTCATTCAATACAAACATTTTAACCTCAACACTTAATGACACAGGGAGAAAACCAATGGGATCATATTGAATGCGTCTCGTACAAAGCCAGTCAAGCACAGGGACTCCTTAAGTGATGCAAGGGTCAGACTGGGACCAGAAACGTCCCTTGAATCAACTATAATGAGATTAGCTACATTAGTAGTGTCTGTCAGGCAATCATGGTAGTTAGCTCGCTACAGTTAATTAGACGGCGTATTCAGTGCCTCCATAAAGTATTCCTGACCCCTTCACCTTCTCCACATATTGTGGTAGATTTCATTTATAATTGATAACACATTTTGACATCAATCTACACAATTACTTATAATGACAAAGTACAAGTCCATTTATAGAGATTTGTGGGGAAATAATTATTACTGTCCTCATGTTAATGCAGTCTTGTGGTGCATTGGGAACAGGTCACACACACATCCTACTGTTTGAACCTGTTGACCTGCCGGTTGAGTGTAAGCGATAAAGAAACGGGCACACCTTCAGTACTAGTGGGAATGGATAATTTACATTTATTGTGAAACAGCTGGTTTGACATTTGAACTACTATCCGGTTGGAAAAAAGTACTATGTCCTTCACTGAGATGTGGCCATGATGCTGGATACACCTGTAAAAGAGAGAATACAGGCGAGGAGAGTCAGTGCAGTCAACAAACAGATCTTTCTAATGTAAACTGCGTTTAGACAGGCCAACCCAAACACTCACTCTCAAAGTCAATTTTTTCCACAATGTTCTTGGGTTTGACGCTCTCCTCCTGGTTAAAGATGAAGATCTGTCCCTCCTCGTTCTCTGTCCACCCGTACTTGCTCATCCACACCTTCACCTGTGTGTCTGCATGGAAAGCGGTCCAATTAGCAGGAGGCAATGGGATACAAGTTACACCTTTAAATAATGTGCTTATTATATAGATAGAAATTAGGACACAGCATCCAACGTACCGAGGGGGTCACCTAGCATCTCAGCCAGAAGTCGATGCTCAATGTTCTGGTATGTAATTCCCACCACATGGCAGATGACTGTGGACAAAGCAACATTGACACAGGCTCTTATTGAGTTTACCTTGCCATATTTACCCATTCAGCATCTAAACCGGTTTTATTTAATACTCACACTTGCGCACAGAGTCTTCGAAGCCTGTGATGCCATCAATAAACTCCCTGTTCTCTTCCAGACTGGACTGTTGGAAAGATGAGCACCAGATAATTATACCACCAGGAAGCGGATGACACATTTAGAATAAATACATATATTGAAGTCATGATAGATTTCATATTAGCACAGCTATCCCTGACCCTGTCCAGTCACAGTACCCAGCATGTTTACCATAAAGTTGTATTTGGAGCCACTGCTTGACGCAGGAATTTACTGCCAACATTTTACACATTGTAACTGAAAAATCTATCAAAATGGGCAGGGCGAAAAAGAAAGAGACAAAGAATGATGCACATCGCATACATACCCAGAAAGACTGGAAATGACAGGTCTCTAAGAGGTTTCCCAGGTACAGGATCTGCCTTATGGGGCGTTCCTCCTGCTGCTTCACTGCGATTAAGGAAAGACACCAAACTGTGCAGACAACTGACCACATACTGGTGACTGTCAATGGTTACCTGATTATCTTCTGCGTTTAGATTGCCACGGTAGCCAACGGAACAAGATAGATACAATCCCAGGAGTTTGCTAGTGGCGAATTCAAAAGGATACGTGCGTCTGGTCAATCATGCACTTGCACAGAGTGAAGTCTGTGTGTGGTAGGTTGGTCAGGGCCTTGAGCAGAATCTGCGACGTCACCGTAACCTGGAAGTAGGCAGGGTTGAACTGGTACCTACAGGAACATGAAAAGCCTCTGTTACTGACGGGGTCCCCTGCCACTTTGGCATTAAGCAAATGTCATTCCTTCTCTCAGTTTGACCTAAAATTCAGGTTACCCCTTCCTGAACAGCCGCTTTTCACCAAGGATACTCAAGACATTTGTAATCTCCCACACTTCTTTGGAATTATATTTGGTTTGGTCAAGAGGGGAACAACGTAGTGTAATTATTTTGTTCCTGTACAAAAATATACAAAATAAGTGCTGTGCTGCTAGCTGATGTGTGGCCTGTAGCTCCATGGAGCAGAACAAGTGTTAAGAAGTAAATTGGGCAGCGAGTGGCTGAGCTGTGCAGCTGTGGTGTTGTTAGGTCCGGCCTTCTGATGTCTATGAATAAATGTGCTGTAGCAAAATCCCCAATTCACTAAGAGCTGCCCATATATGAAAGTACTAAATTATAACAAATATGTGACTCCCAATGACACAAGTCTTTAATAATTTCTCTCTGGTACCCAATAATCTGAAAAAGCAGGGAGCATTCAGACATGTTAATGTTTATAAACATTCTATAATTCTAACAATAATTCACTCCCAAATGACACAAGTCTTTATTTATCAAGTTACACAGTCAAAAGCTGTATGTGGACATCATGTGCAAGAAATGTTCAACAAAATACAAAACTCGGGTCACTCACAACTTGAGTATAGCCAAATTGGCCTCCAGGTCATATGCGTTCTCTTTAGCTTGAGTCTCCACGTAGCGCTCCAATGTCGCAAGATTCTCTGGGTTGTATCTGAATGGGGATACAAGGAAACGCTAAATGTATTGACAACAGACAAGTTAACATAAGCCATAAACTTAGCATCAGCTGTCATGGGGATAATAGCTCGATGTTATTTACGTTTAATTAACACGTACGCTCAGCTGAATGATGACATACTAATGTTGTGCATCAAATCTTTACAATAATAACTAGGTAACTGTAATTGTCTGTAATGTTAGTTAACTGGAAGCTAACACAGTGATTGCAACCTGAATCGGCTCATATAGCGCTGCTACGAAAACACCTTTCCTGTTGGCTAGCAGGCTAACTTAGCTATTAATCAAACAAGTCTTTATACCGATCAATTCCTCGTAATAGTTTGCCCACGTTGGCTCTCATTTGCTCGAATGACGACGCCATTTGACCCTAACCCGTATTTAAATTTGCGGCCGAAAATATAAGGAATCCGCACGTGGACAGAGAAGTAGCAAAAGAAAGCACCCGGAGTGATACAAGAACTGCACCGGAAAAGGCTATGAGGAAGTGACGTGTGAGGGGAATGAGATTAATGACGGACTTAGACAGAACATGTTGCTTAAATGTGCATTTTTTTTCGACACTCCAGAGATACAAATATCACGACTATTTGTGGTTAACGAATTGCCAAATATGTGTACAATATGTTTTATTGGTGGACGTCAAAATGGCGTGAATGTGATCGTTTTCTTTCCGGCAATTACCAAAATACGAAAACCACTTTAGTTCCGATACTATGGTTCCTATACCCATAACATTATACACTGTGACAACGCATTTATAGGCCAGCAGGTGGAGATATCGACTGGTTTTGTTGTTCTTTAATCTTTTGTAAACTGAAACGACTCAATGCCGCCATCTATGGAGTTACGTTTGTTTTAATAAGAACAAACATACGTATTAGTACTGCAAACAAATTGAAAGCATCACATCAAACAAGTATTAAAGTAAGTAATACGCATGTAAGTAATAAAAAAAATGGAAATGCGAAATACGAATTAATTGAAAACGATAATGTCTTTGGTTGATAATTTGGTTCTTGGGTTGTAAGGCTTAGTCCAGGAAGGGCAGCATCAACCAGAGTTTTAGTACAGCTTGATCATCACTTTTGGAAAGTACTTGGGAGTCGATAGATAAATATGTAGTTTTGTATGCATGTTCAGGAGATCCAGATAACCTGTAAACACATTTTTATACATTTAAAAGTGGGTGGAGGAACACAAGAAATGCCCATTAGTTAAAGATTAAGCGGTATTCAAGCAGCATGGTAGATTTTTTTTTGTACATTTATATTAATTCCTATTCTTCTTCAGTGACTCGGTCAGTTCTGCATGTTATGAAACGTCATTGAACTACTCAATACGACAATACACATTGCATCAATACTGGTTATGTGAACAGTGAAACAGTATTAACCCTGTTTTAGGTTTTCACTTCCACTATTCCTCTTTAAAATAAATAGTGTTCTTCTTTCACATGTCCAATACTGTGAAAAAATTCAGCTGCAGGAGGAACTGTATTTCTAATATTATTCTTTCTAGTATATTTCTTTATCTACCAATGAGGAAGGGGAGGGTAGACTTATCTATTTTTTCCCTGACCTGTGTTAAATGGAGAGTCCCCTTTTAAAAATAATTATGTCTTCCAAACTAGTTTTGTCAAATAACCCTCCTCCAGCATCTTTTCATTAGGTCCGCATCTCCTGAATGTTCTTCTATGTGATCTGAAAAACTGAAACTTAGACACTTTCCCTATCTTCTGTCCGTTGTCTTAGTTCTTTTGCAGTCTTTTTATTGGCCAGTCTGAGAGGCTTTTTCTTTGCAACTCTAGAACCTAGAAGGGCCAGCATCCCGGAGTCGCCTCTTCACGGCTGAAGTTCAGACTAATGTTTTACGGGTATTATTTAATGAAGCTGCTAGTTGAGGACCTGTGAGGCATTGCTCAGTTGTGCACCGGGGCCTCCCACTCTTGCTCAGTTGTGCACCGGGGCCTCCCACTCTTGCTCAGTTGTGCACTGGTGCCTCCCACTCTTGCTCAGTTGTGCACCGGGGCCTCCCACTCTTGCTCAGTTGTGCACCGGGGCCTCCCACTCTTGCTCAGTTGTGCACCGGGGCCTCCCTGGAGCCAGTATGCGCTTCTTTGTAACACACAGTTTACAAGATCTTCCAATTATTACCAATTTCTCGCATGGAGTAGCCTTCATTTCCCAGAACAAGCAGGAAGTTCTTTGTTTCTGGCCATTTTGAGCCTGTAATCAAACCCAGAACTGAACCTCCGGTATCTGATCTAGACTTAGGCTTGAAAAATTATAAACTTCTGTAAGAAACACAGTTTGTTGCTGATAATGGGCCTCTGTACAGCCTATAAATGTACAATGGTCCTTTACAACATGGACAATGTCTACACTGAATGTTTTTTTAATCGACAAAAGTGATTTTCTTAAAAAATGAAAATGAGGACATTTGTATGTGACACCAAACATTTGAATGGTAGTGTATGTTCATTGTTAAGACCAGTACACCAGTAGATGGCGCTGTGTTTTTTTTGCTGATCTGTGTGTTGGGGAAGAAAATGGAAAGAGGGATAAGCAGTTCTCAAGCCAGGTATGCAACCAAACAGTTATAACATAAATCTTTAGCCTTTGTTCATTGAGTGTAACTGACCCGTTGGGGCGTGGCATCTCATAGGGAGGTTGTAACGCCAATAGGTAGATCTGAAGCCATTTTATGGTCGTATCAACTAAGATAATACTTTTGTACAAAGTTTTTAGATAAAAACTGGGAATCTATAATTAAACCTGATAGTAATTGTATGACTAAAAATACAAACAGTCGGAGTCTAGAGCCAAAGTGATGTAAAATTAATTTCACTCTTAGTTTCAGTCTCTGAAGGCATTGTATCGTATACTTCTCATACCAGCAGAAGCATTTCACCTTGTTGCTCCTCTCCAATCTATAGGAGTTTGATTTAATTCAAAAGCCAAATCTCGTTTGGAATTTGTGTGGAAACTGAAAAACTATCATTGACTTTCCTATACATTCATGTTCCATTGATCAATTAAAGTTTGTCTGTGATATTTCTCAGTCTAACACCAGTAGGTGTGAATATGCCGTGGCATTTTACAGACACGATTTAGATTGCTATGAGTGCACCAACAGGCGAGTGGGTTAAATGTCATCTGAGTTTTCTAAATGAATGATATGAAACAATCACATGTACAATAGTAAGCTAACAGTCTGTGATAGTATATGACACAACTGTCAATTTAAAAAAGAGGGACGCACTAAAACAACAATTCAAAAGAGCAATTTGTCACATATTTTTACATTGTAGAAAAAGCTTATATTTAAGTTGTAAGATGTTTACACACACTCAGGTTGACGTTATTAATAGTCATTTTTCTACCACTTCACAGATTTCATGTTAATAAACTATAGTTGGTTATGGCATCTACTTCATCACAAGTCATTTTTCCAACAATTCTTTACAGAGAGATTATGTCACTTTTAATTCACTATATCATAATTCCAATGGTTCAGAAGTTTGTGTTGGAGTTTATGTCATAACTGTTTTTTTAAAGTAAGTCGCGTTTGTGGTTAATAAAAATACTCTGCATTTCAATCCCTTCCTGCACTACACCAAATGTTGCGTTACAGCAAACATCATATTGCAGAGATGCGTTCTGTCTACTTGAGATTAACGTACTTTGGTGCAAAAAGCACCAAGATGCTGGAGGTTACAGGTACAAAAGTATCTACAGTAAAACAAGTCCTATATATCGACATAACCTGAAAGGACAGGTTAGCAAGGAAGAAGCCACAGCTGGATAACCGGAGAAATATCCCTTAGCCTGATTGGCTTATAATGACCATTGTTATGTTTGTAGGAAAAAGAGTGAGCCCTGGAAGCTGAAGAACACCCTCGCAAAAACGTGAAGCGCGTCTTTGCAGCATTGTGTTGTGGGGGTGCTTTGCCGCAGTAGGGACTGGTGTACTTCACAACCTCGATGGCCCATTTCAAGACATCAGTCAGTAAGTTAAAGCTTTGTCGCAATTGGTTCTTCCGAAGGACAGGCATACTTCCAAAGTTGTGGCAAAATGGCTTAAGGACAACAAAGTCATGGTATTAGAGTGGCCACAAAGCCCTGACCTCAAAGTAAATTTGTGGGCAAAACTGAAGTACCTAAAAAATTCATTTATAAAACATGTTACAGTTTAACTAAATACACCAGTAGAGTAAAATTAGTGTACAGCTTCATTGTGCTTTAAAAAAGCAAATATTTCATTCATTTAATTTCCCATGTTTTATTATCAACACTGGAGCGATGCAATTCCTTTGACAGATAGTCGACAGGTCATAGGTCAAAGAGGTACGGCTCGAATTCCATTAAATGAATGAAAGCTAACACTCTGAAGCACGGCAATTACACCTATTTTTCTATTGAACAAGCGATGCGTTCCTGCTCGACAGGAAGTCAGGCTACATCACAAACGACTCTGAGCGAAAGCAGCTTTGCAGCTCAGACTCCCGCACCTCTGCAGGCATACCCGAACGTCAAGAGGAAACCCACACATCCAAAAAAACGACGCAGGTGAATATGTGAACTCGCGCACATGAGCGCGCGCGGACGCAGATGAACAGTCCCCCCTCACTGACACACGCTCACACGTTCAGACACACACCCAACAGGAAATAAAACCAGAGAATATGTAAATGAGTCACACCAAACATGCAGCAGAGAGAGAGGTAGAGGAAGGTGGGGTTAACTGTTCAGAGAAGAAGGAAGGCGAGAGAGAGTGTGTGTGTGGTGTTTTTGTGCCTTTGGCAGGAACAGAAGTCAGTGGAGGGAGATAACGCCTGTGTGTGTGCCATGCTCCAGCAGTAATGGACTCCCAATACCGGGCAGCACTGGACATCTCCACTCGGAACCCACAGGACGACTTCGAGATCCTGCTCCGGGTCGGTGGAGGCACCTATGGAGAAGTTTACAAGGTCAGAGGTTAGGCCAGCTCGCAACTAGGACAATTCCAGAGCCATTAGTACTAATTTTATGCTGTGCTTTTCACTTTCCTATCTCATATATTAGTGATCACATTAGAGGATCAGATGTTCACATTGGAGGCCGGTGTTTGGATCTGTCGGATTTACTGTGCTGGTTCAATATAAAGGTTTTGTTTGTCCGGACTGACAACGGTATATATTCTTGGCCTACATCATGTCTCAAGATAATTTTCAGCACGTAAGAACGTGTTATTTTTGTTCTTAAAAAAGAAAGTAATTTTAGAAGAACATAAAAGTTCTTTGATAGTTTAGTATATTAATTTAGTATATTAGTATACAGGTTTTCTTCATCTTAATCTTTCACTTTTGGTTTTGTAAATATTCTGTTTCCTATCAGGTGAACGTGTATTAAATGAAAGCATTTTTTTTATCATTTCTATGTAGGTTATGTTTTCTCAAATTGGATTAGGGTCAGAAAATAGAGTCCTATAACATTTTCATGAAATCACATGTGTTACTTCCAACCAAATATTGGTCAGTGCTGTTTTGGCTTTGTGTCTGAATGTAGCAACTTGGTTTGTGGTTGGTTGTCTCAAGACACCCAGGTCCCTCGCACTGTTTTGGAAACAAATTTACCGTCGCCATTGGTTTGGACCTCAGTTTAGAATGGGGCACGAGGATTGGTGTTGGGACATTGATTAAAACGTATGTGATCCAGAGACAATATCAGAGCTCCCAATGTGATGTCCTGTTTCAACAGGCTGCAAGGACACAGGATTCTATCCCATAAAACCCCATCACGCAAATTTATATAAATGATGAATGTTTTTCCCCTGTTTCCTGTGACATTAGGAGAGAGAACGCTCTTTAGCACAAGTCATGAGTATGTATTTCAGGTGCTATGATTTGGAAGCACCGGAATTGCAAGCATAACTCTGGCCGGAGCGTACGTGCCCTTTTCGTAGTACCCAAACTGATCGGTGGTCTGTTAGAATAATGAAATCATGAACACCCTGCCTTGATGAACGTCTGCCAGCTGCTGGGTACAAGATTCTGTCCGACGGTCACGTGACCTGATGCAAAGTAGGGGAGATGCAGAGAGCGTACTTCCTCTGCACAGAAAAGATTGAGGCCATCAATAGATTCTGCTCTATTTTCACATCACTTTGCATTTCTTCAGCACCCATGGTAACAGTCAATGCAAAGGAATACGTTTCCAAGTGTTGAACCCCTGTTTTTTAACCCAGAGTTTTTGTAAACTTACAATGACACACACACACACACACGCACAGCCATCGTATGTGTTGACTACTCAAACCGACTTCACAGTGATGGAGACCTGAATATGTGACACTTGACTCACCCACACTGTCAGAAATGCTTGGTTCGGGTAATGAAAAGGGGGTCACGGGACAGGGGGTCACGGGACAGGGGGTCAGGGGACAGGGGGTCACGGAACAGGGGGAACAGGGGTCAGGGAACAGGGGGTCAGGGAACAGACAGGGTTTCACTTTGACAGCAATTCCAGTGCCTGGTATATAACATTACATTATATTACATTGCTGTATTTTGAAATATGCTCCCCAAGTCAAAAAACTATTTTATTAAATCATACATTTCTATCTGAAAGTACGTATTTCTGAAAAAGTTAATTCAAATGCTATTTTCAAATACCCGGGTAGATGACTGTTTTAATCAGTGTTGGCTATTAGAGTATTTTCCACAACAGTAACCCTCAGGGAGGTTGAGGTCACGTACGTGAGTCACATGGTGTAATACCTGGTACTACATGGTACTACATGGTATTACATTGTACTACATGGTACTACATGGTATTACATGGTACTACATGGTACTACATGGTATTACATGGTACTACATGGTGTAATACATGATACGATATGGTACTACATGGTACTATATGGTAATACATGGTATTACATGGTAATACATGGTATTACATGGTACTACATGGTATTACATGGTATTACATGGTACTACATGGTATTACATGGTATTACATGGTACTACATGGTATTACATGGTACTACATGGTAATACATGGTACTACATGGTATTACATGGTATTACATGGTACTACATGGTGTAATACATGATACGATATGGTACTACATGGTCCTCCTATACATTATACTACATGGTACTACATACTCCTATAACGCTATAATATTTTATCTGCTCAATATACGACTCCAGCTAAACCACACAGCGGGTCAACAGTTCATTTATGACGGTTGATGTTGTGCTGTTTTGTCTAGTTGTCTTCTGATTAGATGTTTTTTCAGGACATTGGTGACCCAGAACCATGTGCAGCCCTGGCCCCTGTGTAGCAGATCTGTTGAAATAGCTACATTCCTATAAAACAGGGAGTGCTGAAGCTGTTGCTATTATATATACATATATATATATATATATATATATATGTACAATTAGAGACTTCTGCTTTGCCACACTGTACCATGAACGCTGAATATGGCTTTCGTACACATTTATCTGAGATCTCTATTTTTCAACACCAACCGCCTATGATTCAGTAAAATACTTTTTGTTATCTCGGTGGTACTATTTCCAGAAGGTTGCGGGGAATTTGAAAAAAGCTGTACAAAACCTTAAATTGAAACATAGTCAGTATAATGAATTAGAGGCTCAATGTTTAGCAAGCAGCAAATAATTCCTGTACAGCACTGTTGATGTGCTGATGGGGGGAAACCTTGGTGGCTCCAGGGTGACTATGCTGTAATCACGTACAGTATTTACCTGTATTGTATATTGATTAATGTTGTAGTTGTAGTGTTTCAGCAGTATATGGCTGATTTGGTCAAAGTTCAGGGTTTGATTCCTCCCAGGGTCACACAGAACAGAGCGTGGACTCACTGCTTCATAACAGCGATTGTAATGTTTTTTTCGTCGATCCTTCAGGTACGACAAATGAAAAATGTTTGCCCTGTTTTTGACATTCTGCGATGCAGAGAAAACCAGTGTTTCTATTTTGACAGTATCTTAGGGTTAGTCGTAAGTCGTCATCAAATAGGAAACTGTAGTCTTCCGTTACAGAGTTTGCTTTTGTTCGTGTGGAGGCCTAAGCCTTCATATCAGTTGGGCTTCTCCATTCAATGAATCCTCAACTGGAAAGCCTACTAACGTGTACACAGGCCAGCCTCAATATTGAAATTGTGGAATATGACGATACCAGTGAATTAATCATTGACACCACACTGCATACAATTCTAGTTGTTTTTCATGAAATTTGTATCTGAAATTCTAATAATTCTATAAGAAACGATCTGGCGACAAATGTAAAAAAAACTTCTAGGTCAATTTCTCATGACTGCACCTTTTAATATCGTATATGTGAGATTTTTGGTCTGAACTATTTTATAATAAATGGTGGTCGCATTTCATCGATACCTTGAGTTTGATGAACAAAGAATAAACAATAAACTGTCCCTAAGAGTTTTGGAAATGTAACATTTTAGTAAAAATTGTGCTAAAGCAAATTGGTCAAATTATGTTAAGGGTTAGTTTCATAGAGTTGAGTTTCTGCCAAAATACTATTCCTGGAAAGGATGGGTTGCTGTGATAGGGTTCTGCCAATATAACACACTTATATTGTGACAGATGTCTACTTTGACCCAAGGGCAGAAAGTGAATATAAAGAAGTGAGAGGCAGATGTATTTATACACAACAAAAATAGAGGATGTAAGTGTGTGTGTGATTCTGACATTTGTGTAAATCAGGTTTTCAATGATATCCACAAAAGTAGGGTTAGTGTGGGGAAAATAGGAAATAATTTTCCTGTACATACACACACATTTATTTTTCTATCCCTATCGAGACCAAAAACAGATGTCCATGTTACTTAGCACCAAGTATAGAAATTGTGTTAGCACAGCTGGAAAATGTTTTGCTGATTAAAGCAACAAAAACCTAGCCTTGTCCAGACTAGTTCAATATCATGAGCATCAGCGTTTCTGGGTTTAACTACAGACTTGGTCTGGTCTGAAACATAGGACTTTCTTCAGAAATGAATGCCAAAAACGGAAGATCTCGTACAACGCTGTGTACTACTCTCACAGAACAGCGCAGATTATCTCAAACCAGAATAAAAAGGAATACTGGGAGGCACCAGCGGCGCAACAGAACAAGAGCACAAATACAACAACGCTTCTAGTTTAAGTAACAAACTCCTCACAGGTTTTCTACGGGCAGCTTCATTAAATAGTACCCGCGATACACCAGTCTCAACGTTTACAGTGTCTGTGTTCTTTTGCCCATCTTAATAGATGGCTTTTTCTTTGCAATTCTGGCTAGAACGTCGACATACATATCTGTTGTTTTGAAGTGCCCCAAGTTCAAACACAGGGTTCAAGCACTCAATTAATTTTCTTCAACCGGGGCACTCCTGAAAATCACATCTCACCATTATTATTACTTTGCAAATACTCTTCTTCGACCGGTCCTCCGCTTGCTTTCAGCTGTTATCATAAGTCCTCATCATTGCCTGCTCTGCCTCGCCTGACATTGGTTGATGACCCGTGCGAGCTAGAGAGCTCGACAGCGTGCTTGAATGTGGATCTGTACGGTGTCACTCAGTGGCTTGGGTTAGTGACATCACCACGGAAACTGCCTGTCTTCCATCACAACATTTCCAGTGGTCTGCACGATGAGCTCAGTCTGCTTTGTGTCTTTCCTTTAGTAGCCATCACCTCACCAATCCCCCGCCCAGTTAAGCCCCCCCACACCAGTTAAGCCCCCGCCCACTCACCCACCCCAGCTGTCTGTTTGGCTTTCCACTGCAAAGACACAAGCAAGCTATGTTTAGGGCTGCCGTGTCAACAAAAACAACCCACTCCTATTGGTGATCTTTCTGTATGTAGGTCCTGTGGTTTAGCAAAGCAGAAGTACGAGGCATCGTCTGGGCAGTCCTGGTGTGTGGGAGTTTCCTCACAGTCTAGCACTGACCTTATCAGCAGGAGAAACTTAACAGAGCCATGTTATCACAAGACACAAATCCTACGCACTGTGAAAACACGGTCGCAGTTAAAAGTAAACGTGGCACAAACTCAAAATCATCTGTCCAGGGGTGCCTGAATCGAGTTATGATCGCCGTTTAGGAATTAGAGCACATACCGATGCCTCCGTTTGTTTTTCAGGCCCGGAACAAACAGAACGACGAGCTGGCGGCCATTAAGGTGATCAAGATGGAGCCAGGTAATATTTTTACAAATGTTCTAATGCGCTTGGCAGGGGTTCTGGTTTCATTACAACAGACAAGGTGAATAAAGGCCATTTGCAGTATTTGTGTACAATCCACTCTGCTGGTATTGCAAATGTGAAATCTCGACAGTTAGACGGTGTGTAGCAAAGCGACAAAATCTGCCAAAAAACGCACGACTTGTCCATTACGTTGTGGTGTGCATTATGAGATGTTATGACCTTTGCCCCACACAGAGGACGACTTCTCAATAATACAACAAGAGATTGTCATTGTGAAGAGCTGCAAGCATCGCAACATTGTGGCCTATTATGGCAGCTACATACGGTAAGTGGATACTGCATGTGGATACTGCATGTGGATACTGCATGTGGATACTGCATGTGGATACTGCATGTGGATACTGCGTGTGGATACTGCATGTGGATACTGCATGGGGATACTGCATGTGGATACTGCATGTGGATACTGCATGTGGATACTGCATGTGGATACTGCATGTGGATACTGCATGTGGATACTGCATGTGGATACTGCATGTGCATACTGCATGTGGATACTGCATGTGGATACTGCATGTGGATACTGCATGTGGATACTGCATGTGGATACTGCATGTGGATACTGCATGTGCATACTGCATGTGGATACTGCATGTGGATACTGCATGTGGATACTGCATGTGGATACTGCATGTGGATACTGCATGTGGATACTGCATGTGGATACTGCATGTGGATACTGCATGTGGATACTACATGTGGATACTGCATGTGGATACTGCATGTGCATACTGCATGTGGATACTGCATGTGGATACTGCATGTGCATACTGCATGTGGATACTGCATGTGCATACTGCATGTGATTAGTATACGTGTATAACGTGTGGTTTTGTGTTTGGTTGTGTGTGTGGGGTTCTAGTGCCAACAAATTGTGGATCTGCATGGAGTTCTGTGGAGGAGGTTCTCTCCAGGACGTCTATCATGGTAGGTGTTTTTCTATGGGTTGGTGGGTGAGTGGGTGACTGTATGTGTGTGAGTTAGTGGGTGACTGTATGTGTGTGAGTTAGTGGGTGACTGTATGTGTGTGACTGATGAATGGTGTATTTAGGGGTGTGAATGGTGGTGTTGTATTTATGTGTGTGACTGGATGAGTGGTGTATTTATGGGTGTGACTGGATGAGTGGTGTATTTATGGGTGTGACTGGATGAGTGGTGTATTTATGGGTGTGACTGGATGAGTGGTGTATTTATGGGTGTGTGTGGTTGGATACTTCAAGCAGTAATTGCCTGCAAAGGATTCTTGACATAGTATTAAAAATGCAAATGTATGTAGGATTGTGCTAATTTGTCCAATTACATTTGAGCCCCTGAAATAAGGGTACAGTGTATGAAAATGGCTGCAATTCCTAAACTTTTCATACAATATTTTATTCAACCCTTTGAATTAAATCTCAAAGTTTGCACTTTAATTGCATCTTGGTTGTTTAATTTAAAATCCATCGTGGTGGCGCACAGAGACAAAATTATGTGCGGGAGAGATAACAGGTTAATAGCATCCCTTTCTCCCTCTCTCTCCCCTCTCTCCCTCTCTCTCCCTCTCTCTCCCTCTCCCTCTCTCCCCTCTCTCCCCTCTCCCCTCTCCCCTCTCTCCTCCTCTCTCCCCCTCTCTCCCCTCTCCCCCTCTCCCCTCTCTCCTCCTCAATAGTAACCGGGCCTCTGTCTGAGCTACAGATAGCATATGTCTGCAGGGAGATGCTACAGGTAACACTCATTTCAATACAATATACAGATCAGAACAGATCAATACAGATCAGAACAGATCAATACAGATCAGAACAGATCAATACAGATCAGAACAGATCAATACAGATCAGAACAGATCAATACAGATCAGAACAGATCAATACAGATCAGAACAGATCAATACAGATCAGAACAGATCAATACAGATCAGAACAGATCAATACAGATCAGAACAGATCAATACAGATCAGAACAGATCAATACAGATCAGAACAGATCAATACAGATCAGAACAGATCAATACAGATCAGAACAGATCAATACAGAAGAACAGATCAATACAGATCAGAACAGATCAATACAGATCAGAACAGATCAATACAGATCAATACAACGTGGTGAGAAGCACATCTCTCCTGTGTCAACATGGCTGCCGGTCATAATTTGAAGAGTGACAAGGTGTTTTTGTTTTTGTGTACCTGCAGGGCCTGGATTATTTACATGGCCAGAAGAAAATTCACAGAGACATTAAGGTGAGATGATGGATGGACTTCTTCACCTACTTCGTTGAATTGTGGCTGTAGAACTTCATGACACTGTTCAGCACCGTTTGTGTTCGTGTGTATTTAAAAATGGTTTCTGTCTAGACTGTATACGGCTCTTTCTATAAACTAAGGTATTTTGGGGGACATGTTCTGAACATAAGAATGTGCTTAGGTTGATGGCAGAAAATACTTGTAATAAATGATATAATGATATTAAGTGACCCACACAGACTCAAAGGCCAGATCGTAAAAGCATCACCCCCAGATGGATGTCGACAGGGTCCTGCTTTTTGGGTTTCCAGATATTTTTACCAAAGCACTAACAGACAAGGCTACTAGGGACAACATGTTGGACTTATAGTCACTGTGCACATCTAGGCTTTCATTCCTGTAACTGCACAAAGTCGGTGCTTTCTAGTGATGGTTTGTGTCTGATTTCTCGGGTCTCTCTAGGGGGCCAACATCCTCCTGAATGACCAAGGAGAGGTCAAACTAGGTATGTGACGGAGAAGCGCTAATGCGTTGACCAGCCAACATCACTGCCAGGACATATTAAATGACATTGCACTGAGCATATTAAATAAGCGAGATGCTAATGAAATAACTCCATATCGTCCGACTGTTTAGCGGACTTTGGGATTTCGGCACAGATCACGGCGACTTTTGCACGGCGGATGTCCTTCATTGGGACCCCATATTGGTGAGGATGTTAAATGTACCGTTTTCCCGCTGTGGCTCTCAGCGTGCCGGGGCCTCGCTTCAGGCGGTTTTATTGTTGATATCGCCGTCGCTGTGCTATCTTTGTTTCAGGATGGCTCCAGAAGTGGCCGCGGTGGAAATCAAGGGAGGTTACAATGAGCTGTGTGATGTGTGGTCAGTGGGAATCACGTCCATTGAACTGGCTGAGCTGCAGCCTCCGCTGTTTGATGTTCACCCACTACGGTAATCACACACACACACAGTAATGAACTCACCCACTACGGTAATCACACACACACACACACAGTAATGAACTCACCCACTACGGTAATCACACACAAACACACACACACACACACACAGTAATAAACTCACCCACTAAGGTAATCACACACAAACACACACACACACACACACAGTAATAAACTCACCCACTACGGTAATCACACACAAACACAGTAATAAACTCACCCACTAAGGTAATCACACACACGCACAGTAATAAACTCACCCACTACGGTAATCACACACACACACAGTAATAAAATCACCCACTACGGTAATCACACACACAGTAATAAAATCACCCACTACGGTAATCACACACAAACACAGTAATAAACTCACCCACTAAGGTAATCACACACACACACAGTAATAAACTCACCCACTACGGTAATCACACACACACACAGTAATAAAATCACCCACTACGGTAATCACACACACAGTAATAAAATCACCCACTACGGTAATCACACACACAGTAATAAAATCACCCACTACGGTAATCACACACACAGTAATAAAATCACCCACTACGGTAATCACACACAAACACAGTAATAAACTCACCCACTAAGGTAATCACACACACACACAGTAATAAACTCACCCACTACGGTAATCACACACACACACAGTAATAAAATCACCCACTACGGTAATCACACACAAACACAGTAATAAACTCACCCACTACGGTAATCACACACACACACACACAGTAATGAACTCACCCACTACGGTAATCACACACACACACACACAGTAATGAACTCACCCACTACGGTAATCACACACACAGTAATAAAATCACCCACTACGGTAATCACACACACACACACACTGCCTGGTCCAAGGAAGACCTGGATACCACACACACACACACACACACACACACACACACACAAACCTAACAACAAAACTGTATCTTTTTTTCCAGGGTTCTGTTTCTTATGTCTAAAAGTGGCTACCAGCCTCCTAAACTAAAGGAAAAGGCCAAATGGTATGTGGTAAAAACTAGTGTTCCAAAATAAACCCTATTTGCTAAATAATGCACTAGATTTGACCAGAACACATGAGGTTCATGTCATAGGTAATGCACTAGATATGACCAGAACACATGAGGTTCACGTCATAGGTAATGCACTATATTTCACCTGACCACATGAGGTTCACGTCATAGGTAATGCACTAGATATGACCAGAACACATGAGGTTCATGTCATAGGTAATGCACTAGATATGACCAGAACACATGAGGTTCACGTCATAGGTAATGCACTATATTTCACCTGACCACATGAGGTTCACGTCATAGGTAATGCACTAGATATGACCAGAACACATGAGGTTCATGTCATAGGTAATGCACTAGATATGACCAGAACACATGAGGTTCACGTCATAGGTAATGCACTATATTTCACCTGACCACATGAGGTTCACGTCATAGGTAATGCACTAGATTTGACCAGAACACATGAGGTTCATGTCATAGGTAATGCACTAGATATGACCAGAACACATGAGGTTCACGTCATAGGTAATGCACTATATTTCACCTGACCACATGAGGTTCACGTCATAGGTAATGCACTAGATATGACCAGAACACATGAGGTTCATGTCATAGGTAATGCACTAGATATGACCAGAACACATGAGGTTCACGTCATAGGTAATGCACTATATTTCACCTGACCACATGAGGTTCACGTCATAGGTAATGCACTATATTTCACCTGACCACATGAGGTTCACGTCATAGGTAATGCACTATATTTCACCTGACCACATGAGGTTCACGTCATAGGTAATGCACTAGATATGACCAGAACACATGAGGTTCATGTCATAGGTAATGCACTAGATATGACCAGAACACATGAGGTTCACGTCATAGGTAATGCACTATATTTCACCTGACCACATGAGGTTCACGTCATAGGTAATGCACTAGATATGACCAGAACACATGAGGTTCATGTCATAGGTAATGCACTAGATATGACCAGAACACATGAGGTTCACGTCATAGGTAATGCACTATATTTCACCTGACCACATGAGGTTCACGTCATAGGTAATGCACTAGATATGACCAGAACACATGAGGTTCATGTCATAGGTAATGCACTAGATATGACCAGAACACATGAGGTTCACGTCATAGGTAATGCACTATATTTCACCTGACCACATGAGGTTCACGTCATAGGTAATGCACTAGATATGACCAGAACACATGAGGTTCATGTCATAGGTAATGCACTAGATATGACCAGAACACATGAGGTTCACGTCATAGGTAATGCACTATATTTCACCTGACCACATGAGGTTCACGTCATAGGTAATGCACTAGATTTGACCAGAGCACATGAGGTTCACGTCATAGGTAATGCACTATATTTCACCTGACCACATGAGGTTCACGTCATAGGTAATGCACTATATTTCACCTGACCACATGAGGTTCACGTCATAGGTAATGCACTATATTTCACCTGACCACATGAGGTTCACGTCATAGGTAATGCACTATATTTCACCTGACCACATGAGGTTCACGTCATAGGTAATGCACTATATTTCACCTGACCACATGAGGTTCACGTCATAGGTAATGCACTATATTTCACCTGACCACATGAGGTTCACGTCATAGGTAATGCACTATATTTCACCTGACCACATGAGGTTCACGTCATAGGTAATGCACTAGATTTGCACTAGGAAAGGGTTGACCAATGAAAGACTGTTGAGTCCCTGATATGTCTGTCGGTGGGTTGTTAAAACATGTTTTCTCTCACCTGGTTTTCGCTTTAGGTCACCAGTGTTTTATAACTTTGTCAAGTCGATGCTCATCAGGAACCCGAAGAAGAGACCAAGTGCAGCAAAGATGCTGACAGTAAATAAACCCCATAAAACCCAGGAAATGACATCTTCTAGGCGGTGTCACTTCCCTCTTTCTTTTGACCTCACTTACTTTTCTCACTTACAGTTCTTCTAAAGGCTGTCACCTTTCTCACTTTCACCTCCTCGCTTTCTCCCTTTTCTGTTTGTGTCCTGTAGCACCTGTTTCTGACTCAGCCCAGTCTGAAACAAGATCTGATCCTGGATCTGCTGGAGAAGCTGCGTCATCCTGAGAAGCTGAAGCCCAGCCTGCCAGCTGAGGAGGATGATGGAGAGGTTAGTGTACAACACACACAACATAAAAAAGCAACAGCATAAGTATTCACATTAGTCAATATTTTCTAAATGCCACTGTGCTGGGGGGGGGGGTCCTGCAGACACAGAGCTTAGGGTTAGTCTTAGGGTTACCCTAACTACCTAAACACATTCTCTCATTAAAGTTCAAACTTTAGAACAAAACAACAAAGGCAGACATGCAGCACCAAAGGAAACGAAAGAATGAACCACACAGACCAGGGTAACAGAGGGAACATATACACACATATACTACTGAACTATAGACCAGGGTAACAGAGGGAACATATATACACATGTACTACTGAACTATAGGCCAGGGTAATAGAGGGAACATATATACACATGTACTACTGAACTATAGACCAGAGTAACAGAGGGAACATATATACACATATACTACTGAACTATAGACCAGAGTAACAGAGGGAACATATATACACATATACTACTGAACTATAGACCAGTGTAACAGAGGGAACAAATACTTAACTAAATGACAGGACCGGTGAGGACAATTAACACAAGACAGTCCGGGGTGTGTTTGCAACAAATGGGTTGCACAGTGTTAAACAGAAACATAAATTCGAACATAAAGGGGAGTCATACCCTGTTGGCCCACTAGGGGCACCCTAAAGGACTAGAGTTCCTGACAGAACGTGGCACTTTACATGAAGCAATTTGTATAAGTCTCTTTTGGATTTGCACATGGAAACAACCGATTACGTCCATTTTCTGCAAAATTGCTCAAGCAATGCCCAATTGGATGAGGACCATTGGTGAACAACTATTTTTTTGCCACATTCTCATTTGGACGGTCCAGGCTGTGACTCGACAACTCTGGGCCTTTCACCTTTTTGTTTTTAAGCTACTCCAGTGTGGCTTCGACTAGATGTTTACAGTCGCTCTGTGTTCTTCCCAGATTTGTCTGTACTTCATTTAATGTTTTATTGCAATAAAATGTGTCGGGTGAATACCTCTGAGTCATTGTACATTTTACAGTCTCTTCTGTGAGTCGTGCAAATCCCAGGTAACAGTAGATCTGTAGCTAGCTTATTATGATACATATGTCGGGCTGTCTTCTACAGGTGCTGGTACCCGGCTCCTTAAGAAGGATCCATTCAATTAACCGACACAACCAGGCTGAGAGAACTAACTCGGACATCAGCTGTGAGAAATTGTCCTTTTATTTTGAGAAATGACTTGTGTTATGGATTGTATGTGTGTGTACAAAACATGTTAGCATGTGTGTGTATTATCACTGGAGCAGATCTACACCCGGTATGTGCGTACAAAACATGATTGTGTGTGTGTGTGTGTGTGTGTTATCAGTGGAGCAGATCTACACCCGGAGGCCCTTGAAGACAGAATTAACCGATGTATTGGTGAGTGCGTATTGTGTTATCGTATGCAAAACAATAAACCACGTAGGGGGCGAGGTCTATATAATATACAACGGATAAGAGCTGTTGTCAGACACACAGTGATTAGCTGTGGCAATATTATAGGTGTTCATATTATAAACTGGTTATCAACAGAATTAGATCAGTAGAAAGGGATGTGTACCACATGGTTTTTAATGGACTGTATACTATGTTTTTTCCTAGTGTCTTTGCAGCTCGTATTTTCTGATAGCTTAATAAACTGTATTTGATTTTGTCTGTACTTCAGTTACGATCTACGCTGAAGAGTAGCACACTGGGATCCACTGGCAGTGACCGGAGCCCAATTAGGTAAGTGGATTACTGCTCAACCAGCCTATCACACTGACCCATTATGGCTCCACCTCTAAATCCGCCAGATTAGGGACACATTATCCAATTAAGAATTGATAGACCACTGTTGACAACAAGCAAGCACGTTTATTTATTCAGCACAATTCATACATAGAAGCAATTCAATGTGTTTTACAAAAGAAAAAATAAGAAATTGTGAAATACATGCATTTTATATTCATAGCAACCTGTTTACTGGCATCATGTCAATTAAAACATTCAGAAGTAACTGTATGCATTTTATTAAAAAGACGAATAAACCAATGTTTATTTCCTTCCCCCAGAGACCAATTCCAGGACTCTGATGATGACTACGATGATATAGACATGTAATTAGAATGTACACTTGATTATTAATGAATAACCTTTTAAATACTCTCCGCGTGAACGACTTGTTTGTTAATCCTGTCCCCGTTCTCTCCATGTCGCAAACTCCAAGACCGTCTATCCACTCCAGAAGGTAAGCATCTCCACATCCTCATTCCCATCTGATGGAGTGTATGTAACACGGATATGTTTCCTGTGTAACACGGAGATATGTTTCCTGTGTAACACGGAGATATGTTTCCTGTGTAACACGGATATGTTTCCTGTGTAACACGGATATGTTTCCTGTGTAACACGGATATGTTTCCTGTGTAACACGGAGATATGTTTCCTGTGTAACACGGAGATATGTTTCCTGTGTAACACGGAGATATGTTTCCTGTGTAACACGGATATGTTTCCTGTGTAACACGGATATGTTTCCCCCTGAACAGCAGCACGGTCCCGATAGACGACATCCCTCCTCCCCTCCCTCCCAAGGTAAACAACAACCGTGTTGTGGTCGCGTTTGACCCGTACGGTCCCAATGTGTCCATATTGACACTGACACGCGGAATAAAGACAGTGAAGCTCCCACATGCCTGACTTCCTTAATAATGTTCCCGGCAGCCCAAGGCTCGTACAAGCTCAGAGGAGAGTGTGACGGGCGAGGAAGACCGTAGCCGGACACAGTACTACCTCCAGACCCTATACCGGACCTCTAGTGAATCCCAAAAGCGGCCCACCCCCCGCCCACGCGCCCAACGGAACGTCAAGTCTGGTGAGTGTCATCTCCACTGACCGGTTATCCAGCCACACCCACATACGCCTTTTGTCTGAAATCCAAGACGTTGGAAGTCAACCGTTTCGTATATAGCGATCAAATCACTGTGCCATGCATCTCTCCAAGATCATGATTGTAGTGACATCATGATTGTGTCTGCTGTAGATCCCGTTTCCATGACAGACAGCCTAGAGGCTGTTCAACCACCCGAGCTTCCCCCTAAGGTGGAGAGGAGGAGGAGGACACCTGTACAGGTACATGTGTGACCCAGAATTCATACATGCCATTTGACCCTTTACTTTCGTAAAGTTGGTGTTTGGCAAAAAGGTGGATCCACCCGCTGCAGAGAGTGCGCGCTTATCGTCTGTTTCGTATCTGTTTAAAGGACCCGGCTGAATGTCCAAGCCCAGTCCTGAAGAAACCGCCCGTAAGTGTCTCCACCAATCACAGGAGTGCGTGTCGCCACGTTTATGACAGCGACTGTAACGATGCCGTGATGCACGGACGTGCTCACGCCCTTTTCTATGAAACACTGTCGACACCCAGTTGCAGTCAGAGAGCTATGTGTTATCATCATGGGCACGGTTGTCATGGCAACAGTGGGCGATCAATTATTTATTTTTACCGTTCTTTTTCTAAAACCGTGCATGTATAGTTTTGTCTTGGTGTTGATTACAGACTACCTGAAATTAATTTGTACGTGTGCACCAAATTTGGGGGGGTTTTCTATTAAAAATGTCTGTTGTACAATCCTTCCGCCCCAGAAAAAGAACAGTTCAAACAAATAATTGAAAGACAAATGTGGTCATGACTTTTATGTCCATGATGTGCGTATGTAAACTACTGCAACTGTACTACAGTATGAATAATTAGAATGGAATGTTTAAAAGCATCTCAGAGTAGGAGTGCTAATCTGTGTCCATTGTAGTTTTTGTATAACACATTAAATAAGATTTTATAAACTTGGAACGACTTGCTCAGCAGTGAAGGGAGTAATGATATCCCCTGCTCTCAACTTCGTACCAAGGTGTACTTCAAGAAAGTGTTCCATGGCTGTCCATTGAAAGTGAATCATTCAACCATGTGGGACAATCCTACAACCAAAGACCACCACCTAATCCTGGGAGCAGATGAGGGCATCTACACCCTCAACCTGAACAGCTCAGAGGCCACCATGGAACTGGTGAGAACCTCCTGGAATGTCACGAGACGTTAGCGATGAAGCTCACGCCCAATGCAGAGGGACTGTACAATTGACTGACATTATTGCTCGAACATCAGCACCTCATATTCAAATAATGTCTGTATGTGGCGTGTTCATACCCTCTCCTGATACACTTGAAATGTCCTTTTACGCATCTGTCCTTCAGCTTTATCCAGGAAAGTGCAGCTGGGTCTACACCATTAGCAATGTCCTCATGTCCGTATCAGGTGAGATTCAGCGAGCCATAGGCATATTATACAATTCTGACATTGTATTAGACTGAAATGATCACACGTGTGCATGCGTGTGTGTTTCCTTCACAGGTAAGTCGTCCCAGCTCCATTGTCACCTTCTGAAGGAGTTGTACGAGCAGGCCCGGAAGGACCAACGAATGGTGGCCTTGCCAACCCACAGACTGTTGCCTAGGTAACCATATTCCGTTGTCATAAACACGTGCAAATATGTACTCTGACTACTCCAAAGACAACATCGATTTTCGTCATATTTGCAGGAAGTTTGCGGTTTCGTGTAAAATTCCGGACACCAAAGGCTGCAAGACCTGCTCAGTGGGTAAGAATGGAGAAGACAAATTCAAGTTTAGACGCGAGAAATTTACTCTGACGTTTCAGTCGCTGAGCTGCAGGGTGGAGTCTTTAACACCACGCGGTCTAAAAGATGCTGATTGAATTCAAATAAGAAAGTAACTTACTGCACCAGACAGCTGACCTGTCTTGTGGTCCACCCCGCAGCCAGTAACGTACATCGGGGCTGTGTGTTTCTGTGCTGCGCCCTGGAGGCCAGCGTGGTGCTCCTGCAGTGGTACGAACCCATGCACAAGTTCATGCTGATCAAGGTAAACACCCCACACTGAGCATTCACAGATGAGAGAAACACCCCACACTGAGCATTCACAGATGAGAGAAACACCCCACACTGAGCATTCACAGATGAGAGAAACACTCCACACTGAGCATTCACAGATGAGGTAAACACCCCACACTGAGCATTCACAGATGAGAGAAACACCCCACACTGAGCATTCACAGATGAGAGAAACACTCCACACTGAGCATTCACAGATGAGAGAAACACCCCACACTGAGCATTCACAGATGAGAGAAACACCCCACACTGAGCATTCACAGATGAGAGAAACACTCCACACTGAGCATTCACAGATGAGGTAAACACCCCACACTGAGCATTCACAGATGAGAGAAACACCCCACACTGAGCATTCACAGATGAGGTAAACACCCCACACTGAGCATTCACAGATGAGAGAAACACCCCACACTGAGCATTCACAGATGAGGTAAACACCCCACACTGAGCATTCACAGATGAGAGAAACACCCCACACTGAGCATTCACAGATGAGAGAAACACCCCACACTGAGCATTCACAGATGAGAGAAACACCCCACACTGAGCATTCACAGATGAGGTAAACACCCCACACTGAGCATTCACAGATGAGAGAAACACCCCACACTGAGCATTCACAGATGAGAGAAACACCCCACACTGAGCATTCACAGATGAGAGAAACACCCCACACTGAGCATTCACAGATGAGGTAAACACCCCACACTGAGCATTCACAGATGAGGTAAACACCCCACACTGAGCATTCACAGATGAGGTAAACACCCCACACTGAGCATTCACAGATGAGAGAAACACCCCACACTGAGCATTCACAGATGAGGTAAACACCCCACACTGAGCATTCACAGATGAGGTAAACACCCCACACTGAGCATTTACAGGTGAGCACGTGAACCTTCCTACTGTACAACATCTAAAAAAACCCTGTGTCATCCCAACTGTCCTGGATCTCATTGGTCTGCAGAACTTTGACTTCCCGCTGCCAAGTCCCCTGCGTCTGTTTGAGATGGTGGTGGCGCCGCAGCAGGAGTACCCGCTGGTATGCATTCGGGTCAACCGGGGCCCTGGACCCGAGCAGCCCGTTCAGCTTGACAACATCAACCTGAATTCCAACACCTCCTGGTTCACCAACACTGGCTTAGGTACTGTGGACTGGCGCGTGACAGGGGCACGTGTGTCTCCATGGACGTGCAATTCAACGCAGTTGCATTCTTTCTGAGTTCGGACCAGTGTGAACCTTTTATTTATTTGTATCTGTGTTTTCCAGAGAGCCGCTGTCTTGACAGAGTACAGCTGAACCAGCTAGATGCTTACACGGTTCTGGTGCTCATTGACAGTAAGTCACATGTCACTATCAGGCAGGGAAGGTAGGCAGTATGTCTGTATTGATGCCAGATCAGCCTGCTGGAGGGTAGTGAAACGTGGAGGGCAGAGCTAATGCCATTCTCTGTGTGTGTGTGTGTGTTCTTGCTGATGTCATTCTGTGTGTGTTTGTGTGTGTGTGGCCTCTCTACCCTCCAGATTCAGTAAACATAGTAAGCTTGGACGGAACCCAGACGAGCCACAGGATGTTGCAAGCTCAGACCACATTCAGTTTTGACGTGGAGGCGGTAGGTGAGTAGAGAGAGACGGGGGTGTGGTCATAGTGGGTGTGGTCACAGTGGGTGTGGTCATAGTGGGTGTCGTCACAGAGGGTTGTGGTCATTCGCCGTCAGACGGTTTACGGTGTGTGGGCCAATGGTTAGAACAGACAGCTTACTCTCTGCCTTTCTGTCTCAGTGTATTTTGACAACAGTCTGATGGCACTGTGGCGTCATGGCTGGCAGAGAAAAGGAGAGGGCTCGGACGTGCTGCAGGAGTACACAGACCCCAAGAAGATCTTTCGTCTAGTTGGAACAGACAGGTATGTGTGCCTGTATACTCCTGCATGAAAACACATATACATATGCACACACACACACACACACACACATACAACTCATCCACTTATGAACACAGAGATATATATATAAATACAGTTTTGATTGACCCAGGATGGTTGTCATGGAGACACGGCCGAGTGATGACCACTCAGGCCTCTGTAACCTGTACATCCTGGAGATCGCCGAGAACTACGTCCAAGTGCCGTGAGAGGCCTGGCACACGGCGCCACGCTCAAAGTAGCACCAGCAAAAAAAAACACTTCAAGGAGCAGCCAAGGGTCAGAGGCCTGGACGAAACAATGCCGCCACGCTGTTAGGCTACCGGAGCAAAGACTGAATATTCATCCCTCGCCGTCTGAGAGCAGAGGGAGCGCTTCCACTGCCCAGCTCATGGAGTCGGAGATGCCCACCTGTGCCTGGACAGATATGTGCATTCATTACGTAGACCTATTTATCCTGTTACGGAAGTACAGTTCCGGGCTTGTCTGTTCGTCCCTGGATGGCGTACATGATATGATTCCCATCATAATGTATTCTAATAAAAGGGAACATTTACTAAATTGTGATGGCCCAGTTTTAGCTTCTTCTTTAGAAAACATTCGTTTACATTTCAAGCTTGATATAAATTGCCTATACACACATTCGTCTGACTTGAACTAGAATCTATATGCGGTCTTCATCAACCCTACACTCTGTAATGAAAAAGATTTCTGGAGATCTTTTGGGCTTTATTCGAATTAAAGCTGTACGGAAATCCCTAAAAATATACCTATAAAATATTACCAATCAACGTTTCATAAATTATCATAAATTACTAATCAACATGAACAGAAAAGTATCTTTATAGAACTCTTTCAGTGACAATGACAGACAATCTATTGGTGCTTCTTAATGAAAATAGATTACAAAGCAAATGACAAACTGCACATGCAGCCAATACCTCATAACAAAACACATTGGACATTGCACATTTTGTAAATATAAATTACATGTTTACGAGTACATCGAATAATACAAGAAATCTGGAATGTTACAAGTATAGATGACTGCAAACTGTTGTGTTTTTGGTTTCATCAATAGTGGAATATGATTGCCTCTAGTTCCTGAGTAGCACATAATATGCTTGTACATACATAAGCAGCTCATGTAGAGGTGGGACGCGGTCCCCAGCTAAGTTCACGCATGCATCGACCAATGAGTGCGCGCAACGTCATCGACCACGTCACCGACTGGCTGATTGCAATAACGCGACTAGTTCAATTGATAGTGATACACCAAATACCCATCCAGAAGTTGGACATTTGTCATATCAAGTGTATTGAATAGCCATTCATGCATTGGAGTTGCTATAGGCAGAATAATTATGCTCGTCGGTCCCATATTCCTTTTAGTCTCTAGTATTGGTTCCAGGTCAACATCTCAGTTTCCTGTGCGGCGTGTTTGTACTAAAGATGGCCGGTGATGGAGGCGCATTGAAGGATATAAATGAGATTAAATCCCAGTTCCGGACCAGGGAGGGTTCCTACAAGCTGCTCACCCTCTCGGACTCGCAACAGCGGGGCGGACTCGCTCGGGGTGCGTCCGCGGGTAACACGCTGGGCCCCGGGGGTGGACCGGGTTCGATACCCGGCGGTGGTGGTGTCGGTGTGGGTCTGGCGCAGGGGCCCGGAGCTGCCTCCTCCAATGCCGCAGCTGCCTCCTCTCCAGCGGGCTTCCTCCCTCCTGTCCGGGTGTCCATGGTGAAGCTTCAGCCGGAGGACCCGAGCGAGGAATCTGAGCGGGTGTGTTTCAACATCGGGAGGGAACTTTATTTCTACACCTACACAAATATCAAGAAGGTGAGTTGGATCAGGAAGGATGCCGGCTCAAATTAATTAATACATTAATTCATTAATTATGTTAGGTAATTTGCTATATATCTTGATGTAAATGTATGTTAAAATCAGTTGCAGTGTCCCAGTCCCAGACTATTTTGCTCATGTGTTAATGCACATTTCATCACCCAAGGCATCAGTCTATCAGAATAAACGGTTTAAACATGTAACGCCCTTTATTGGGTCGAGTATAATTTTATATTGTTCATATTTATATTGTTGTGAGAATGTAACCACATGTAGTATTGTAAATTACATTTTATAAAAAATAAATGCATCTTCTTTTAGATAACACTTTCTTTTTTATATGCATAAACACTTACTACAAAATAATAATTATAAAAACATTTGCATTGGTGTTCTGTTTGTCGAATAACCTCAATTCTAAGATAATTATAAAATGGAAAGTGCACTAACCGAACGACCACCAGCGGTGTGAACACTGAACTAGAAACTAGTAGTCATTCATTAAAGTTTCTGTTGAATTATCTTCCAATGCCACTTCATGCTTCTGACTTCACCCGGTTTGTGTTGTCTTCGTAGGCTGTGGACCTCAGTAAACCCATAGACAAGCGTATCTACAAAGGCACACAGCCCACCTGCCATGACTTCAACCAGTACTCGGCCACAGCGGACAGTGTGGCCCTCATTGTGGGCTTCTCCGCGGGCCAGGTTCAATACTTGGACCCCATAAAGAAGGAGACAAGCAAGCTCTTTAATGAGGAGGTATGTGTGTATTGCGGATTAGTCTGTCTGAGTCCTCCTATCTTTTCTTTTTAAGAGCAGGGTTGAGCACTAGACTTAGTCGGTGTTGTCATTTGCTTTATATCGCACAATCACAGTTGTACACTGCAGATACCTTTATATATTTTTGAAGTCTTTCTAGAGATTGTTCTTAATTTAATTCAGGAGATTGAGTGGTATGATGTCTGAATACATCTCTTTAGATTGGCTTTTTGTTTCTCCTATGAGTCTGTTAACCTCATTTGGTCCTGTTGACCGAAGACCACTTCCACTGTTTTATTTTTAATCTCACAATGCTCAGAGCATGTGGAGTGCTAACCATAAGTGCTAAAAATAGACCGTATTCTCTATAGAAGCAATGCATGCTGGAACCTCTGGTCATGAATGTTCCACTTACTTGAAAGATACCGTTAACGTTTATAAATACATATGAACTGTTCTTGCCAGTAAGGATAGGTGTATTCTTAATTGAGCAGCAAGTCAGTGGCTCCTGTGCAATACAGTCAATGTATGGGCGTGTTCAGGTCATGTTTAATGTACGTGATCCACCCATCAAATAATAAATGTACACACTGCTTGTTTTAGGATATGCCTAAACACTCTAGGCTAGTAAAATGTAAATAACTGAAATGTAACATTTTTACAATGATGCTTAAATTGTGTCTGCCAATAATAATGGTTAATTTAAATATAAATTTTGCTAATGTGAATCAGGTCAGTCAAAATGAAACACCTTTTAAATGTTTTGGACAACGTTTCTTAAAAGTGAGTTGATGTATCGGTAATGTGATCATTAAAATAACGACAATTACAATCATATTGTATGATTTAATGCCAACATGCCTATAATATTTTTTAAAAAATTATGACTTGTAACGAACAGATCTGTCGTTTGGTATGGCAAAATTAAATATTCGACAGTCATATGTACCTGTGTATTTGATCATGTGCTAAACTATGTTATTGTCACTGTGGTCATCAGACCAAGTAGTGCACAGCTACTGATTCCTCATCCGGTTTGCAAATTCCTTGTGATTTGCGAGAATAGTCATTAAACATCGTCGCTGTCTATCATTTGTGTTCGCTCAAAATCGGATATAAGATTTTAAGCTTGATTATTTATTTTACTCCTGGCTCCGTTTGTGTTTCAATGTACTTCAGTGTTTTTTTTAAGAGTCTTTAACAGGTTTGAAAATAATTCCTAGAACCCTATTTTCAGACGGTTTAGAGAGGCCAGAACAATCCATAATTGTGGTATGCTATGATAGAGGTGCAACATAAAGCTGGCCCTGCTGTACACCTTCAAAAGATCTTCGGGACCTATTAGTGAAATCTCTTTGAAGACTTAAAGCCCTATGGTCTCAGAGTAGGCTTTAGGATTAAAGTGGCTACCCCCACCCTTGGCCAATCCCACACTTATATTGATGTCATTATGTCCTGATGTTGGTTATACATATTCGGCAAATGGGTTAACCAGTGCCAAATGTGTGTCTGTGGCTTGCAGAACCTTCTTTCGAAAAATCTATCCTGATATTTACATACAGAACCACGTCTAACTTTAATCAACCATGTTCATGTGTGTCATACTGTGTAGAAGAGTTCTGAAATCTGCCACAACCTCTAAGAATCAGCTGAGGTTGTTTCAATTATCCCGCTCAAGTTTAAAAATGGCACGCTACATTTTGCTTTACCTAGAACATTTCACACACTTCTCTTTTACCACACACGTTCTTTTGTGATCCACCCTTAATAACTTTTACTGAGCATTACAGACACGATTTAAATGTTCCAGTGTTGCTAATGTCTGTGTTTTCTCCTCGCGCATGTTGCTTTTCAGAGGTTGATAGACAAGTCCAAGGTGACCTGTTTAAAATGGCTACCCAAGTCTGAGAACCTGTTCCTGGCCTCCCACGCCAGCGGGCACCTCTACCTCTACAACGTGGATCACCCGTGTGGCACCGCCTGTCCCCAGTACTCCCTGCTGCGCCAGGGCGAGGGCTTCGCCGTGTACGCCTGCAAGACCAAGACGCCCCGCAATCCGCTGCTGCGCTGGGCCGTGGGCGACGGTGGCCTCAACGAGTTCGCCTTCTCGCCGGACGGTGTGCACGTGGCGTGCGTGGGCCAGGACGGCTGCCTGCGCGTCTTCCACTTCGACTCCATGGAGCTCCAGGGGGTGATGAAGAGCTACTTTGGCGGCCTGCTGTGCGTCTCCTGGAGCCCCGACGGGAAATACCTGGCCACGGGCGGCGAGGACGACTTGGTGACGGTGTGGTCGTTTGCGGAGAGCCGAGTGGTGGCCCGGGGTCACGGCCACAAGTCCTGGGTCAACGTGGTGGCCTTTGACCCCTTCACCACCAGCCTGGAGGACGAGGAGCCCATGGAGCTGAGCGGCAGTGAGGAGGACTTGCAGCAGGGGGCGCTGCACTTTGGTCGCGTGCGTACCAGCAGCACACTGTCCCGCCTCTCCCGTCACAGCTCCAGGGGCGGCTCGCCCTCAGTCACCTACCGGTTCGGCTCAGTGGGACAGGACACCCAGTTCTGCCTGTGGGACCTGACGGATGACGTGCTGTACCCGCGGCTGCCCCTGTCCCGCGCCCTCACCAACACCTTCGGCCCCACCATCCCCCCCTCAATCAGCGGCACCATCAACAACACGTCCGGGGGTAGTGGCGTGGTTGTAGGAGGGGTGGAGGGCCACCACCACCCCACCACTAACCCCCACCAGCCCCCCACGATGCCCCTGCCACTCCCTCGCTCCCTGTCGCGTTCCAACTCCCTGCCACACCCGGCTGTCGCCAACGTCTCCAAGGGCCAGAATGCCGCCGAGGGAGGCGGAGTCAGTGGAGGGGGCAACTCCACCCCGTTCAGTATCGGCCGCTTCGCCACCCTGTCTCTGCAGGAGCGGAAATCGGACAAGTCCGGGGGCGTCGGCGGGGAGAAGGAGCACAAGCGTTACCACAGCCTGGGCAACATCAGCAAGAGCAACGACAAGATCAACCTGGCGCCGCGCAGCAGCCGCCTGGACGCCGCCAAGGTGCTGGGCACCACGCTGTGCCCGCGTATGAACGAGGTGCCGCTCCTGGAACCCCTGGTGTGCAAGAAGATCGCCCACGAGCGGCTGACCGTGCTTGTGTTCATGGACGACTGCATCATCACCGCGTGCCAGGAGGGCCTGATCTGCACCTGGGCACGACCGGGTAAAGCGGTGAGTTCTGGGTGTGAGTTCTGATAATACTGTGCTGCCTTCAGGTCTGAATGGGGGTACTGTAACAATGCTTTATCCCATCCGCTACTAGTTCACTGTTTCTAAACTCTGGGACCCCAGCAACACACACTTATGTTGTTACTATAGACAAACGTTCCTGATTCAGCAGGTTGAGAAGCGATTGGTCCCTGTGTGGTTTGTTTGGCACCTACACACAGTGGGGGAAAGTCTAAATATATACACACTCATAGCAAAGTCTCTCCGATTGTTTGCTAATTAAATTGTATTTAGATTTTATCATTTGACAAGTTAAATTAGTTGTTTTGTCTGGCGCTACAACAACATTGTGCACAGAGTTCCTCAACAACGGAGTTACTCAAGGACAGGAGTAGAGAAACTGTTAATGAAGTTAAATATATTTACATATTTGGACTGGCAGGCACATATGGATGGGCTAATTTTCTCTTTCTCTCCTTCCCTCCTCCGCATCCCGCTTTGCTTTTTGGTGGTTCCTGTTCCCTCTCCCAGAACTTGACAGCACAGAACGGGAATTCGCCCAGTGGCACTGTGGTATAACTGGATGTGGAACTTTTTCCCAGAAGCATAGCAGACTCATCTCTGCCCTATTTTATTTATTTTATCACATGACTGTAATAATTTATATTGTAAATAATCGGCATACTGTATAAATACAGAGGACAAAGTGTATTGAAATAATGACTAAGATGAGAGTGGAAAAAATATTAATATATAAAGATCCTATATTTGCATAACTACACAGTTAACATTGAATGTCTGCTGTTAGTGACGTGTAGATGAAATGTTTTGGTGTGATAGCGTTCCTCGATTTGATCATTTCCAATGAAGGAGACCTGTTTTGTGATTGGATAAAAGAAACGGATGCGTTTGGGGGTCTCTGACAATCTGACTTCTCTGACCCATAAGCAGTACATGGAGCACTCTTCCTATGGCTGGTACGGGCCTCTACAGCTGCTTCCATGTATATCTGTTCCTGACATAACTGCACACAAAGCAACACACTGTACAGAGAATACGCATTCTAGCGCTGTAGCATCAAATAGGCTCTGTTTCTCCACACCTGCAATGCCTCTTGCAAGATTTTGCACATTCAGCGGTCATTGTTTGAGCCCGTCGAAGGAACCTAGTGAATTTTCGTCTTGTGATATTTTTTTGTGTTTCGTTATTTTGCTTGGCTCTTATTTAAAGTGATTCCAAGCTACTGACCTTATAGTATTATTTGTGGATTATTCTGTTTATGTGATGATGACCATGGTGTTCAACCAACCTGGTACATTACAATAATATGTGGTGCTTGTGTCAATCCAGTGTTAACCTAGAAATTAGGTGTGTGTGGGTTTATGAGGTCGGCTGTATTAGAATGCGTTCACAACACACATGAGTCAAAGCTACCTGTGTAAAAACACCTGACTAGTAGGTGGTGCTGGACCAATTAAAATGTGTTTGCAGAGAGATGAAGTTGTTTTATGTTGGAGATCTGGCCAGATATGAACACTGTTTACTCCTACAAGTTCAAGGGGCTATCATCTTTATTTGTATGTATTCATGTCCTAATAACAGTTATGTGATATAGCAAAAGGAACACTAAAAACCCTCAACACGTACACTAAATACTGTCCTCTGAATGCCTTGTTCAAATCTGCAAGAGAATGGGAGCTAACCGTTTTATGCCAAGGGAACAAATCCATTCTATGATTATATTTAACTGTTTACAGCAACCCATAGCATGTAATGTTTTTTTATTCAGTGTGCATTATATACACTTTTGCCTGAAGTGGCAAATGATATCACAGTATCAACTTTGTATATAGAAATCTGTAATTAAAAGTCTGAACTCAGATGCTACCTGCTACCTTTACACCAATCCTAGTTATTGATATACCTGAATGTATTTCTATTTTGCCGTTACAGACTCTGAGCTCATGCATTTTTTTTTTTTAATTGCAGAAGATAATTTTCATGCAAAGTCCATAATTAAAATTGTATAATACACGTGAAGATTTGACAAAACACAAATGTTTCGGAAGCATTTGATACCATAAAGAAAATGCTTTAAAGGTGATGACTCAAATTTTGGAGGAAGTTAAACTTTTGGATTGCTGTGGGGAACAGCTCATAACAAAATGATTCGCCATGGTATCGTATTGCAGTTGCCTCAGTTGTCCTCAAAGGGCCAAAAAAGAGCCAGTCAAGCTCCTAAGCTTTCACTTCAAATACATTTTTAAAAACAATTATATTTGTTAGTGGATATATTTATTTGTGTAGTTGTTTAGATTTTTACACTCATCAAGTCCAATTTGTATAAAAGAGCTGACAGCTGTTCTGCTAATCACACGGTTGTCTGGACCCACCCATACTCAGAAATCGCATACACATTTGGAGAACACACTCAAAAACCAACAACTGAATGAGCTTGCCCTGGCCGACCTAACCACAAGGAGTCGCTAGTGAGTGACATTGGAAGGCCGTCCCACCTACTTACCCTGGGCAAATTAACACTGCATTAACACAGCTGCAAGATAGTGACTTTACCTATACGGCATTTGTTAATTCTAAACTTCATGTGTCACCATAAATAAGCCTTAAACATCTGTTTTCACCTTATTATTTTATGTGTCATTATTTTTAGGTGTTTTCAAGAAAATGTTGAGTTATATACATGCTATGAAACAGTAAAAAAATAAGATCAATATGTTGACAGTAGCAGTGTACTTGTGTTCAAGTTTCCTTTATTAGTGTAAACTGCTGTTTCTTTTAAATGTTTTTTTTACTGGGATGTCATCCAAAGTAGTTATATCTAACACAATGAAAACCATTTTCTTTCTCAGACAAAAAAGAAACATGCTCCACTGGTTCCCCTACATGCTAGAGAAATCATGGATCACAGAAGTTACTTAAGATTTCCCTATACATGTGATTTCGTGGTGGTCTGGAAAAATGGCCTACACTTCATATTTAATTAACATGTGCAGACCATTTAATTAATAACCTTTAATGACGTGAATAATTGCAGCCATGTAGTAAATTTAAGGCTGAAAAAAAAATCAAACGTTTACCCAGAACACTTTGAACACTTCTGTTCAGCATGATACAATAATTTGTGATGCTTTTACTTTGGAATACTTTGCAATTAATGAGTTGTGTAACGTGTAGGTAGGAAGAATAGGCTTTACAGTCCTTTGTTATCATATAGCATTGATACACTCATTATGCTTTCAGCAATGCATTACTCAAAATAGGCCACACCCCATTATTTTTTAAAGATGTATTTTTTTCACATCTATTACCCTATTTCTTATCTTCACACATACTGCCTGTGTCAGACTATTATTGAAAAGAAGTTCCCAGAGAAGAGTCCAAACCAGGGGCGGGTCACTCGGTCACCGACCACTAAACATTATTTTATTTTAAGTGTTTTGCACAACTATGTGTTTCTATGCATTATCAAATGTATTTTGAATGCGGCACCAGTTACAAGTTATTGGCAACGAGGCAAAATTCTAGAACTAGACGATCAAGACGTCAAGAGTTTTCGAACTGGAACTCGAAATGAGATCACCAGAGTTTCCAGCTGTTCTGGAACAATAAGTCACCTGTGTGCAGGAATTCCGGAGTGCGAGGTCCCGGTGCGGATTTTCTAAAACGTGTCCCAGTGTTCTAGAACGTACCACGTGACATGACGTGTCCACTACGTACGCAGAGCTGACACGGGGCGTGGCTAGAGCTTTGTGGAGTCGAGCGGTCTAACAACAATATTACTAGAAATCTCCAGTCGGGTGTAGTTATAAAGCGTGCGATTTAAATATGGATCAGAAAGAAGAGCGTGTTGGAAAACGGTAAGATATAACATGTGTGTTAGGTAGACATGAGTGTATTTAATGATTTAATTATGTGTTCTCCTATGTGTTCTCCTATTGTCTGCGTCCGGGCTCCCAAATAAAATGGACTTGCGCGCGGATGTTTATTATAGTTCCCGATAATATGTCCTTTAAAAATAGATCAAAAGTTTAAAAAACAAAGCAGAAAGACTTCGATGAATTACTGCCTTCGTTGTTTACCCACATCTAGATGATAACGCAACTGTATTTTAAACCATTGGGTGTTCATGTGGGCTCTCCTACTGTATGTTTGGCTTTTGTTTAAAGGATGATACAATAACAAATACTTCACATCATTCTACTGCAGCTCTCATCCAGACCCCCTTATTGTAGTTAGTGCCCTTTTATTTTTATTAGATGCGGGGGTGTTGTGTATGTTGTGTTGCAGAGGACATGCTCTCGGACATTCCGTGAATTCCCCAGATCAAATAGTCTATTTGGCCAGAGTCAGACAGACAGTCAGTCATGCTTGTGGTCAGTGGAGTAAAAGAGTATGCATTCTTCTGTATGATTTTTTTTTGTTGCCTCATGTCCTGGCACACGGAAAGTAACAGCACATTATGTACAGAGGAAGTAACATCATGTTCAGTAGTTGACTGCTTCTGAACACTGTCTAAAGGACGCGAGGCGGAGTCAGGATTTTTTTTTAAAGCAACTAGCTTTTTGGTAACATGACACCACAGATGATTGCCAGTCTATGTATAAACACTCTAGCTGACTCGATTCAGTGTTGTGCAAACTGTTTGGTAAAATACCAATTCAGGCATTTGGTGATTCTCTACACGGCAGGGTCACACACACACTCCTTTCTTACCCCCGTCCTTTTTAAATCTATAGCCTAACTATTTGCAGCCAATTCTACATATTCATCCATGTGGTTTCAAATCAACATAAGCAGCATTGAATCACATTTCCGGCAATACTGCTAATGTTGCCATAGGATGGGTTGAGATTTGAGTTCGAGAGGTCAAGCCCTATTGTGCCTGGGATTTCTCACGGCTTATGGGGCACAAGTCTGACAGATTGTTCCACCAGACCATCAGCACAGTTTGACTGTTGACCTGGAATAAGATTAGAATGAGAGTGACCATATAGTAGAAGCTGGCTGCTTGAATATTTTATTTTGTACATGAAGCGGTCGGCCGGCAGTTGTAAAATGTAATCTTTGCCGATCACAATTCCTGTTGCCATTTCCCGTTTAATTTGTCTTGGCTTATTGCAATAGTATGATTTATGCAACGTTTTTGTGATAACTCTAGTTTATAACCCTCTGTGTATTTGTGCATATATTCTAGTCAGAGATGGCCCACTCTGATATAGTAAGCACACATCATGTTAAAATAAGCCCTGTGTTCCTGAATTCTGTCCGAGAGCTGCCGTTGCCCAGGTGAAAGGAGCCGTGTGTACCCCATCCATATTAGGTACATTATCCTTCCTTCCCGGGAACTATGTCCTCCTTCCTCAGACATCACCCATAGTTAAATGTCATCCCTTGCTTGGCCAAGTATCAGCTCTCCCTGTCTCAAACATTACCTGTTTAAGCTTCAAGTCCACCTCTCGTCAATCATCAGCTCTTCTCTATAGTCAATCGTCTGCCCTCCTCTATTAAATTGTCTTGTCAGAAAGGCAGAAAATGTAACAACAAATAATGCTACTGTGATTGTGGGACAAACGTTGTTTGTTCATGCGGTTGACACCGGTAATATGTGCAGTTTTATTTTAGATTTAAATGGCATTTAATAATAATGTGTCCATAGCTGTTCTAAAAAAAGCTAGAAGATCGGACAATTGTTGTAATTGTTGTGTTCTCTTGTCATCTTTTTAGCTACGCTATCATTAGGTATAGATCATTGTAGTATATTATTGTTATTATAGATCATTTTAGTAGGTTAGTTTTTAAAATAGATGACAAACTTTCCACTACAATTCTCTATTAATGTTGTCACAGAGCTCTCTTGTGTCCCAGTGTGCAGTCAATTGTGGTCCTTGTACTTAAGTCGTCGCAGCTGATCATTGGTTATTTGCCTAATAAAACTGCAAATCCATATTAAACTACAAAGCCCAGCGTCACAGCCCCACTGATCAACACTTTCTTTTGTGAATCATTTAATTTCCCTCAAAAACAGAAAACATCTCAGTTGCTCATTTCAGTTTGCTCAGCTCCACTGCATTCTTATGGTTAAACATTGTCCAATCGCACACATAATAATTGTTACACTACTCTAGTTTACCACAAATTTCTATTGGAATGGAGTATCAAACACAGTAATTCTGTACATTCTCTAACCAATAATGGGCTTAAAGCCAATTGTACTTTTTCAAAATACCCTCTGGCTTCTTCGCCATTTTTCTGGGACAATCAGACAGTCTAGACAATGCTGACATCCTTCGATCTCCGCCAAAAGTTAGACGCCAAACAGAGTTTAGACGACACGTTCAGGTAACTTGTTTATGGATGCATGTACAGTCTGGTTGTGTTTGGCTGTTAAACAAACATAAACCGGGAACCTTGGTTTCACTACAGAAGGACAGCCATAGGGGAGGGGGGGAAGCTGCTCAGGGGGGAGTCTGCTCTGAACCCTAACCCTTGAAGGGGGGTGTTAGGGCCAGTTTAGGCAAGTTATTTGCACTGAATTTCACCTCCCAAGTCCCAACATTGTTGTGAGCAAAAAGGCTAGAGGCTTAACACCTGATGTTGGTTCAAGACTAAAGGGCATTTTATTTAAACCAAATGCAAATGTGTGAAAAAAAATGCACCAATGAAGTAACTACAGCCAGCCACCATCTGTGAAAACGCTGGTGTAAAGTTACATGGGAGTTAGTGTCACACTGGGTACTAGCCTATGAAATAAAACTCCTTAAATTACATTAGGCTGGGATTGGTGTTGGGGGACCCTGAACAGCAAGCGTTCATACTGACAAATGGTTTGGGTGTCCCACCACGCCTAGTTATAATTGTTTGTTACAAAAACAAACAGACAGTTTTGGTCTGATTTTTCATGACCTGAAATAAATACATATGCCGAAATTGCCAATATGCACGTTTACCTAGTCATGAAATTAATATATTAGTTTATATGAACTGTAACAATGTAATAAACTGTAACACGGGACAAATTTTTTTTATGGTTATTTATATTTATTTATGTCTTGGTACCAGTAGACTTGTCTTGGTACCAGTAGACTTGTCTTGGTACCAGTAGCCTTGTCTTGGTACCAGTAGACTTGTCTTGGTACCAGTAGACTTGTCTTGGCCCCACATTTGAGCAGACCAGTCGGAGCCAAGGCCCTAGTCTGAGAATTTTATTTAGGCCAAATCACTATTGGAACTTCACCATTAATGCTTTTGTCTGTTCTCGCCTTCTAAAACAAAGCCCTTCGGTGATCTGCGCTTACTACTGTGATATGGCTAGAAATCCCTTTCTTCCTGCATGTGTTTTCTCCATGCATGTTGGCCTGGTTTGTCTTCCTGTGTTTACGGGGTCCTCTGCCTTGGAGTTTTGTATCTCCATGCAGTTCGCTCACCCTTCCCCCAGCAGTAAAGTCCCCCAGTGGATCATATACTGACTCCCAGACTAGGGTCAGATGGTTGCTATGGGGCAAGAAGACATCAAAAGAGTGTTTCTCCCTGCTTAGATCAAACCCCGGTCTTTCTCCAAGCTGACAAAGAGTATGGTGTGTGTGTGAGCAGAAGAGTGATATACCTTATTACATGGTTGTGGTGGCTGACCCGGTGTTTCTTTAGTGACCCAGAAACTTGTACACCGGAAAGTATTTAGACGTATATACCTTCTCTGTGTTTTGTTGTAGGTTTTTTTTAACTTCCATCTCATTATGATTGAGCTCATTGTGCTTTATATGCGATAGGATTTTCTTTATTAATTTCCCCAGATAAAATACAGTGATATATTCTGGAGCGTTTTTTTGTGGGTTTAATGACCTGTTTTTCTTTGCTTTTTATCGGGTGCCAAATCCGCCGTTGTGCAACGTACAAGAGCAATTTCATTGACGTACAATGTGTTTTGTTGTTGTTCCTTTTCGGCTTATTGGCACAGGAATTACAACTAGGTACAACAACCCTTTCCTGATTTACTGCCTAAAACCTGTTCTGCCCTTGACCAGAAGTAGATGACTGGGACGTCTCAGTCACGCAATTAAGACGTGAGCCCTACAGATATAGGGTTTCTGTGTCCGATGCCAACAAATGTTTTGGAATTGAAACTGACCTGACTGATCCGAGCTCTGATTTCTTAACTCCATATTAAAATGGCAATTACTCACTAAACGTTTGTTTGGGTTTACACGACATGGCCGTCTAAAAGCAATTATATAGTCTCCAAAAACAAAAGTAAACGCAAAACGGTTCAGCATAGCGGTATCTAGTACAGTGGCTCAGAAGTGGTCGCAGGTTTTTCTGCTGAAACAGCCCGGCACATTCTCTCATTAAAGGCTGAAACTCCAAGTTAACCTGAAACTGACCCGTTCACAAAGTCCTATGCTTCTTTCACCTGTCTGTCACCACGAATATCAGCATTATTAGTTGGCAGAATCTCTCAGTGCTTTACTAGTGAAAGTTGATTTTACCACAGGAGGACCCCATCTCAGTGCCATCCCCCCTCCCCCTTTCTAGAGAAACAGGGGAAATGGGTCATGGGGTCGGGCCTCGACCAATGGGTGGAGGCGGAGCAATTAATTGTTTTATTCTGTGTTTATTTATTTTTTGGTTTCTAACGGGGTGGTTGTTGCAGAACCTCTAGTTCTTGAGTAGTAGGCGGGTGTAAAATCGCTTTTTTGGATTTGTCGTCCCAATAACTCGACATTGAAACTGGAAAACATTTTGAGTGGGTTTCTTTGAAAGGGTTTAAACTAGGGCTGTCAACTTTAGTCGTTTAGTCGACTAATCGGTTGAAGTCGTCTTGGTCGACTGACATTCTCATTGGTCGACCAGATGCATATTTTTATTTTTAACACCAATAAAGACATTTTTATTGATTTACTCCTTGATATTTATTACTTTATACGCAGTTATATATTACTGTATTCTAAATATAATTAGCCTATGTTTTATCCCCAACTTTAAATGCTTTAATTTAGGCTGTTTTGTAACAGTGCCACAGTTTAGCGCACCGCGTAGAACACTCGGGAACCGCACGTGGCTGGCTGCACTGCTGCCTTTTGTAGCGTGCGGTGTAGAGGTCTGCACGGGCTTTAAACTGAAGCCCAAACCCGGCCCGTACCCGCGATCATTTAACCCGACCTGACAGTTACATTTACATGTTAAGCCCGAACCCGACCTGACCCTGAGGTCCACTCTGTTTCTTACATCAAGAAACATCTTTGCAATATGTTCTATTTAATGATTGCTTGAAACGGTAAACAAATAACGTTACATAGAGAGAGAGGGAGCGCCTGTGTCTGTGTGTAGCCTATGGCATGTAGTGCACATAGCACATTGCACACGCATGTACTTTCTCTGTCTCGTCTCGCGTGCCGGTCACCACAACAATACACAGCAAACAGGCAAAGTACACGGTGACAGCACGCAAACTATATTTAGACTTTTTAGTTTTTCTTACTTACAAACCCCGACCCGAAACCAAGGCTGTTCATTAAACATTAACCCGAACCCCGAACATTTTTCGGGACCCGTCGGGTAGCAGACCTCTAGTGTGGTGGTGCGCGATTGTGACTGTCACTATAGACCTAGGACAGAGCTCTAGTGTGGTGTGGTCAGGTGTGCGATTGTGACTGTCACTATAGACCTAGGACAGAGCTCTAGTGTGGTGTGGTCAGGTGTGCGATTGTGACTGTCACTATAGACCTAGGACAGAGCTCCTCACTTTGCAGTTAATAACAATCACTTAATTTTCTAAAATGTTTATTATTATTATAGTTTTATGTATTATTGATGTTTTTTCGTTGTTTTTTCATAAAAGTTCTATGACAATTGTTTAATAAATGTTCAATCAAAATGCAAAACATCACAACCTTTTTTTTATTTTTAGTCGACTAATCGTTGCGCAGGACAAGACTTTGGTCGACTAAGCATTTCTTTGGTTGACTACAGCCCTAGTTTAAACATGTCTGCCTGTGATTTGTTGGAATTTCACATTAGAAAATCACATATTCCTCAGGAACCTTCATCTTCATGAATGAGCACAACCCGAGTTAGCATCTTCAACTGCTTCTGTCGGTCTCATCCACTCTTCTTTCTCACCGATGTTCTGTCTTACCCTGTTCTACCCTCTTAAGGTCCAATACGGAGCAGCGCAAAGTGCGTTCCCGGGATGCAGCGCGCTGTAGACGAAGTCAGGAGACGGAGATCTTCAACCAGCTCGCCCATACGCTCCCCCTGCCCCGCAAAGTCTCCACCCACCTGGACAAGGCCGCCATCATGAGGGTGACACTCAGCTTCCTGCGTATGCACCGCCTACTCCGTTCAGGTGTGCTCCCATTGGCCACTCAGGTTCATGTCTTGGTGAACGGATAAGAGAGCCGCGTCTACGTTTAACGTCATTTTATTGGAGTCTGCGCTGGTGATTTGAGCTTACGTGTATCGATGTGGCTTTACAGGTGAGGACAGCAAAGAGCCAATCAGGGACGAGGCGGAAGACCCGATGGTTGAGTTTTACCCGCGGGCCCTGGCTGGGTTCATCATGGTGATGACAGAGGAGGGAGATCTGATCTACCTGGGTGACAGTGTCAGCAAACACCTTGGCATCACACAGGTACGCTGCCACACAAGGTCTTGGTCTGGTTTGGGTCGGTGCCAGCTGTCCATACCTTTCTACCAATCTTACTAAACCAGGGGCAATGGTATAGCTGGCAGTGCCCGCAATGGGAAAATGTGATGTGTGTGTGTGTGCCCAGTAGTAATTTATTTGGTTTACCACCCTATTGATAAAAATGGATGACTCCTACAGACAGTGAGTTCTGTGCTGTGGCTGTATTATAGAGGCATCCATGACTTAAGTTATTGTTTGAATGAACATGAATAGGTCAAGCTAGTGACCCTGTGATATCTGTTGGATTTAAATCGCCCACAAGGATTTTATTTCGGCTTTCTATCATTTTGTTTTCATGGAATCTGTCTAATCTCAGAAGATATATTATGGCCCTTTCATAAAGCGTCGCAACAGAATTGTCCTTTTGCAATAGTACAAGCTTTTAAAATCATGGCCACTTGAACGAGATTGCTATTTATAATGATCTGTTTTTGGATTGGAAATGGAAGGTGCGCTTGGTTATCTTCTAAAAATACAACAATTATCAGCTTATTATTGAGTCTTCGGAGGTGTGCGTGGAGAAATATTGACTTTAAGAGGAGTTATTTGAGATGCTCTTTTTAAAATTATTAGGGATTTCAGAGTTATTATGGGAAAGCTCGTTAAATGATTTGGATGGCAGGACTGAGAAGAGCTTTTTCTGGTCTGGGCAGGAGACGCTTTTCAGAAGGGGTTTGGTGGTTAACAGATGAATTAACTAACTAAATAGACACCAATGATTTCTAAGTATTATGATTGCATGAGCGCAGTAAAGATCTCCAGCTCCTTATCTTTGAAAATTATATTAGGACATTCAACACAGTACTAAAGTTAAACGTCATGGGTGCCTTTTAAATTATGAATATTTGTGTATTTGAGTCTGGTGGGTTTTCTGACTGTTTGTTTGTGCGCTAATGTTTTTTGTTGTTTTTGTTTTCTCCAGTTGGAGTTGCTTGGTCAGAGTATCTATGATTTCATTCATCCCTGTGACCAAGAAGAGCTACGCGATCTCCTGGCGCCCAGACCTGGTAAGGCTAATGGCGGTGCTTGTGGCGGTGCTTGTGGCGGTGCTTGTGGCGGTGCTTGTGGCGGCGCTTGTGGCGGCGCTTGTGGCGGCGCTTGTGGCGGCGCTTGTGGCGGTGCTTGTGTGTGTTCATCGTTTTCAATCACCTTCCCACCCCAGGTATGTCCAAGAAGAAAACAGCTGAGCAACACGCAGCCATCAACTTCTTCCTCAGGATGACGTGCACTCTGACCACTAGAGGGCGTACTGTCAACATTAAGTCAGCCAGCTGGAAGGTAAACCCGCCCAGTAGGACACAGAGCCGTACTCTATACTGTGTACTGCACGGACTAACATTCACCAATCAGTGACTCTCATTTGCATAGCCATTACCAGTAGGTCGTGTCATAGGTCACTGGTGTCTAGTCTTGAAACTGACCAGGTCAAATAAACACATGTCCAGACTTCTGGCCGGGACTATGAACAATCTACTCACTCGTGTATGAGCGGAGAGTGGTACTGTAAAGAGCTGCCTTCCTGTGGGGGTTTGGATGGCCAAGAGAAAAATAACTGGCTCCGCTTAAAGATGTCGGGTAGTCGAAAGACAACATGCGTAGTGGGGCTTGTGGACAATAAAAATAAAATATTCAGATGGGGCCCAAGAACACACACTGCAAAAAAAAAACATGTCATTTATTTATATCATTATTATTTATATCATGTCATTTGTTAGACGCGGACTGTGTGGTGGTGCTGGTTAAGTGGGAGATTTGTCCTTGGTAAGAGGGATCTTGAAGAAGGAAGGATATAACGTCATGCCATACTCTGTGGACGCCGCTTGTTTGGGTCCCATTTCCTCCTGCAACAGGACAATGACCCAAAGAACAACTCCACACTAGGCAAGAACTATTTTGGGAAGAAGCAGTCAGATGGTGTTCTGTTTTATATTGGAGTTGCCAGCACAGTCACCGGATCTCAACCCAATCTCAACCCAGCTGTTAGGGGAGAGGCTTGACCGTGTGGTACTTAAGAAGTTCCCATCAAGCCAATCCAACTTGTGGGTGGTGCTTCAGGAAGCGTGGACTTGGACTAAGTCATGTTTCCTGTGGTATCTCTGGTATCGTGTGTGTGTGTGTGTGTGTGTGTGTGTATATCTGTTTAAATTATACTGAAATGCCTAGCTAGGACACACAACATGCCAGCATTTCTAAACTTTGGAATGCCTGCCAGGGACACTAGATCCAGCTGAAAGGTTAAGGATCTCTGTTCGGACCTGGTGCTCTACATATTGGTACCATACGGAGGTTGTTGTCTATAGTCTCACGACGTGCACAGGGACTCACATCATAAGGCCTGTTTTAGCTTGTTTAAACACCACTGTGCCTTTCTAGTTTTTCTCCAGCATTGTGCTTTACATGTGTACAGATTAAACGTAACGTTTATTCATGTTCACACGTTGTTGCGTAATGTCCATCAGAGACAAGTGCTGACTCTCTCTTTCTCTCGTCATCCACCAGGTGCTGCACTGTACAGGCCACATGCGTCTGTGCTGCAGTAATGAGGACTCGTCGTCGCCCCCTACTGGCAGCTTTATGACAGTGCTGTGTGAGCCGATCCCCCACCCTTCCAGTGTGGAGTTCCCGCTGGACAGCAGCACCTTCCTGACCCGACACAGCATGGACCTGCACTTCACCCACTGTGAGGGCAGGTGAGCCTGATAAAGCGATGAACTCCACTCCAACACACGCGCCACAGAAACACACAGCTGGAGATGCCAATGCGCGGTGAACCTTTACGGCCATCGCTCAAAGAATCAAAATAACTAATTTACTCCCAACGGTTTAAGAGGGTCATTGTACGACTATAGATAGAAATTAAAATGCATCGTTTCTTATTGTCGCATGATATCTTCTCGAGGTGCACTTTCTTGACTTATTATATTTCGTAAGTTACGGCTAATGCGTTCTAAGGACTATGTCTTGCTCAGTGCGTTTTGAAGTGGAATGAGCTCTCCCATAACAGGTCCTGTCCTGCTCCGTGCAGGAACAGAATCCGATTTTATCTGTTCGTGTTCGGAAGCAAATGAAAACATCTCACACAGGCAAAGGGACATTTCTACTAACACAGCATGTTAGTTAATGAGTGTCAGTGAGATTAAACGCTTTCCGGGTCAATGGTCTGGCCAAAGCATTGTACGCTTTCTCATTGATTGTGTCATTTTCACATTGTATTTGCTTCCTATAATAATGTTATTTAATGTCTGTCAAATGAATCCAGTGTAACGAAGGCCTAAGTTAACATTCTGTTCTTTGTGGTTTGAAATGTTCTTTGCTTTGTTGCCAGGGTGACGGAGCTGGTGGGATACAGACCTGACGATCTAATTGGGAAATCCGTCTTTGAGTTCTATCATGCCCTGGACTCGGACCATGTGACCAAGAGCCTGCACACCCGTGAGTGTGTGTGTGTGTGTGTGTGTGTATAAACAGGACAGGCAGAATGATGTCATGTGACATTTAGCAGAACCGTCAGACACTTGGACGTGTTGGGATACTTCACATTACTCTGTGGGTGGAACGTACGTGTGGGAACAGCGGGTCTGAGGACAGTGGGTTGTTTTGATAGCTGCTGCCAGGCACCTGCTTAAATACACCCTGCAGTGTTATCATATTATCACTGCTGCCAGGCACCTGCTTAAATACACTCTGTAGTGTTATAATATTATCACTGCTGCCAGGCACCTGCTTAAATACACCCTGTAGTGTAATAATTGCTAAAATAGGCTTCCAGCAGTGAGTGGTCAGCTTGGTGGGCAGGTACATGCACATTTGTCTGATCCCTCTGCACGTTTCATCCTCCGCTCGCGGTCTCCGTCCGTCCAGTCCTGTCCAAGAGTCAGGTGTGCACCAGCCACTATCGCTTCCTGATTAAGAGTGGGGGTTATGTGTGGGCCGAGACCCAGGCTACGGTCATCTACAACAACAAGACCTCCCAACCAGAAGCGGTGGTCTGCCTGAACTTCATCCTCAGGTAGGGACCAAACCCCTCTAGTTTCGGTCATCTATTATATATTCAGATCTACCCATACATCTACTGTAGACATTTTAAACTAGCCATAATTATTTAATAATTGTCTGTAGATAACTCTGCGTCGGCCCGTCTGGGTGTCACACTGTAACAGTCTAACTGTGTGCTACTCTGTGCCTGTGTCTGTCAGTTTGGTGGAGCAGGCAGACATGCTGTTCTCCATACAGCAGAGTGACAGTGTGCTGAAGGGCGAGCCAGTCCAAGAGGCCTCAGAGGAGCCGCTGTGTGACAGTGACAGTGCCTACAGCAGCAGCAGCAGTACCGATCCACCGGTCAAGCTGAACCAGAACCCAAAGGACCTGCTCCAACTGGCCCCTGACCCAGGGGACACCATTGTACCCCTCAAGGGTAATCCTCACTATAGCCCTGTCAACATCCTAAATGTCTTCCCAGGGCGCCTGATCACGACACTCAGCCGGATACATCTTGACGACGTGTGTTTTTGCAGACTTGGCGGAGCTGTCCTTCAGTGAACCTTCAAGTGCCAGCGCTGGCCCGGAGTTACCTCAGGAGCTTTGCACGCCTGAGCTGTGGGCACTCCTGTCGCCCATATTTGACCACCTCAGCTCACCATCATCATCACCGTCATGCTCACCATCATCTTCGTCCTCATCACCATCACCATCATCACCACAACCAGCAGCGGTAGCCCTGGTAAGATGGATTGTTCGATGTCTTTTGCATGAACCTTCTACATGGACCTCGTGCGTTTCCGCTGACGTCCACTGTCTCTCTGTCCTCGTCAGAGCCCGGTTGTGGAGCTGCCCATGGAGGACGAGGTGGAGAAGCTGTTCGTTGTCCATTCGAATGATAGCGTGCAGAAGAAATATGTAGGTAACATTTTGCTTCTGAACAACAAATCATTTGCATTGTCTCAGCACCCAGGCCATGATGTGTTTAATATCGTAATTATACTGAGCTGTAACGGAGATGTGTCTCTGACGGAGGTCTATATTGAGCTGTAACAGAGCTGTGTCTCTGACAGAGGTCTGTCTATATGGAGGTATACGAGAGATGTGTCTCTGACGGAGGTCTATATTGAGGTGTACGAGAGATGTGTCTATCTATTTGAGCTGTAACAGAGCTGTGTCTCTGACAGAGGTCTGTCTATATGGAGGTATACGAGAGATGTGTCTCTGACGGAGGTCTATATTGAGGTGTACGAGAGATGTGTCTCTGACGGAGGTCTGTATTGAGATGTACCAGAGATGTGTCTCTGACGGAGGTCTGTCTCCTGTGCCGTCTTTTAGGACAGTAAGGGAATGGACCTTGACATGCTGGCTCCATATATCTCCATGGACGATGATTTCCAGCTCAGCTTTCAGCTCCCTGAGGAGACGGACAGAACCTTCCCAGAGTCCCTGAGGGCCACCAGGAAGCGGTACAGATCTGATGCACATGTTATGTTAGCGGGGGTCGGGGATTTGGGAGTGACTGGGGCCTTTTATGTTAATCATTGATCCAATCACCTTCCACAGGGGTCATGACCTGGATGAGGACACGCCCTCTCAGTTGGTAATACGGGATAAGAGACAGAGACACCTCCCCCTGGAGGAGGAGTTACTCCTCAGTCACACTCTGCTGGTGAGAGGGGGTTCTGGGCCGGGCGCGGTATTTCAATGAAAGTTGGTCGGGGTGTTTGTGACGCGTAACATTGTATTGTCCGTCTAACCGAGTCGGCAACGCAGTTAGTGTCAGCGAGGTCTAGGTGTCTGGTCAGACATTATCAATGTGTGTTTGCGTTTCAGGAGGACGATGACAGCCCAGACTTGGGGCTAGAGCTCCGCCCATGTAGGCGGAGTGTTCTGCTGACTGACAGGGACCCGGTCCTGGGAGGAGCCCAGGGGTTGTGTGACACGGCAGGTACTCACCAATGGCGATGCTGCTACATACTGCTACATACTGCGTCTTGGACGTTGTAGTGTTTCATGTCTGGTGTCACCATACTATTCCATACGGTACCTTCTAAATTAATTTGAGCAAATTGCCATGGAGATACATGTTGTTTTCTTTTCTGTTGTGCTCTCCTTCAGCCATGATGAAGGACCTCTTCCTGTCCCGCCCACCTGATCCACTGACCTCCTCTCTGACTTGAGGAAGCTGTGATTGGTCTCTGTTAACTGGGGAGCGCCGCGGGGTACTGGAGCATAAACAGGGTTCTGACCCGCCCCAATCAGATGCACACAGTCTCTCCATCAACACCTGCAGTTCAGATTTACCCGCTCTGTCCACAACGACGACGGCGACGACGGCTTGCCATGGTTTTTAATGATGCCCGGGATTAAGAAAACGTTCAGCCTAGTTGTTCTTTCTGAGGCCCCCTCCTTCACGGTTGAGCAGTGTGTTCTCGTCAGTTATCAGTGGTCATGCAAAACACTACCTTAAGCTCAGTGACGAGTTCAGAAACGATTTATTAAAAGACATAGATCGAGCCCCTTGACCTTACGTCCAGTAACTTTGACAAAGTGTTGGTGTTTTTTGGTCACGGTAAGGAAAGGCCTTCAGTTGTTAAACTGTTCAGGGCTGTACGTGACCTGCCACGGCTAAATGTATTGTATTACTTTATTACTGAAACGCACATAAGTTATGAGATATTTCAATATTACCTCAGAGCCATTGTTGGTGGCATCAATGGGAAAATAATAAGAATATTATCAGTGGCATGTGATTGACTAAACATGAGTCATTGCTTTGGAGCAGTTGCTGTAATTCAGATTTGTATGTCACGCTCTGATAGGCAAATAAGGGCTCTTTGACTGCCATTTTCTTCCAAGTAAACGGACAAACAATTTCAGTGGCATCTTTTTACCATGTCCTTATATACTTATTAAACAAAGTTTTATATAAATGTTTTTATGCTCATTTGTAGACTACAGTTGAATGGGCTGCAACGTATTTTGTTGTTGCTTTTATTATGTAGCCTTGTTGGTGCAAGGTGAACATGTTGTTTCATTCAATCTGTAATGTTGTAGGCTAGCTGTGTATATCAGAATATTCCAGACATTTTGCATATTCAGCAGATACATTCAACTTGGTTTGCTTGCTCTGCATTCATTTCACAGACCCAGTAGGAATGTATATTTAACATGTCGACAATTATTCTTCCATACTTTTCATTGTCGTTGAAGAATAGGAGACGGATACAGATATTCTCACTGTATTGGTTCGAAGAACACATGCCTTTAGTCAAATCTTCCTACGGGCCTGTTTTTCTTTATGGAACTGAAGTTCTCATGATTTTTTATCTTCTATACATTGAATTTCTATGCATTTAATCTAGTCCAAATAACGTTTTGCCCTGGTGGCTTTTGACATTAGATTGATCTAAATGATTGATCCAATATTGTTTTTCCATCTGGGTAATGAAGTAGCCGAGTCATCTACACACCATTCTCACAAGAGGTTGGACATTGTTTCAGGGGGGGCCATTTGAGCTTGATGTGTTTTTTTGGGGACAGGTGTTGTTGGTTTTCATTGCAAAATAATAATCTACAGTAGTATTATTTAGTCCAACCACCATTTGTAGCAAATTAGTTAACACAACACATTCTGCCAGATATGTGCTCATTTTATCATTTAACTCATTTTTCTTTTTTAAATAATGTTTGTCTGTAATGTTTTGCCTTGTATGTATTGTTATAGAATAAACAGATTTAGGCAAAACTGTGTCTTTAAAGGATCTATTTCTAACATTCTGAGGCATTTATTGTAGATTCATATTTATACAGTTCAGGTTGCTGACTGGTGTCAGATCAATCGATTTATGATAAATAGATTGATCTTACACCAGTCAATTTATGTCATGATAAATAATGTTCCTTTGTCCCTTGGAAAATCCTCCAGTTTAGTTGGAGATCAAGGTGATGCCGGAAACTGAAATAAACCCTCACATTAGATGCACCACATGTCCACACAGGGGCAGTGCAGTCCGGGTTTTATTCTGGTCACAGTTCATGCAGGGACGAGACTGCTGCACAACCACAGTCTAACTCGGTGAATGGAACAAGATACGACTGTAAACAGTACGTTATGTGTGCAATATAATGCGTATTTAACCAATCGACGTGTTATTACAAATGGCAACACTATTGAAACACCCATTGGAGGTAATTACTGTCACTTTATTGTACGGAGGGCCAACTGTGAGCTACTTAGACCCGTGTAGAGTTGGACTAAAACCTGCTGAACTACATTTTATCATGTGTGTCAGTATGATGTTTATAGGGGAACAACCAAAATGTACCAACTCTGTTTAGTCAATGGCTCTTCCCATTCATGTAACCACACCTCTATTCACAACCACACGCACAGTAATCACTTCATGTGTTTACAGTAAATGGGTCAGAATGGCAGTTCTGCATTAATAATAAGTGGATGTTGTACTTCTCTATTTTGACAGTTGAAGGTTAAAATTCAGTAATATTACGACAACTGGTCAGTAGTCTTAAATAGTATTGCAAAGCAATGGCAATATGTGTAAAACACCATTTTAACAGATGCAATTGTCCAAAGCGTTTTACTGTACATTCAAGCGTGTGAACATTAGATTACTAGTGGTCCTGGGAGTGGAAAACCTGACATCTTCAAACCTCATGCTCTATCAAGTGCAGGGCTGCAGAGAAATGCAGACTGGTTTCATGAGACTGAAACTGAAACCTTATATGAATATATTGCATTACTAAAAGACGAGGACGCATAGGACTTCAGATCAGCTTTGGTCCAATGCAACTAACTAACTTCATCTAAACATGACCTAGTGAGACAGCACAGTCGTCCATATAGAATCAGGTACCATTAAGATCTGGGCGGCCTTAGATCAACAAACAGTTCCCAGTGAGTGACATTAATCAATAGATCTCAGTAACAGTTAAAAACTATTTTTACTTTTAATATACAGTATATATTTTGTGCAGTGAAATGTACAAAGTTCATATTTTAAATGTAACAAAAATCTATTGCAAAAAAAGTCCTACATTCAAGGTCTATAACAACAGATAAGGCTGGGGTTTTCTGCTGGCGTAGTCTTTATACTTTGTTGATCCAATCAAAGCCGGTACATGTTAAAGGTCAAAGGTGGCAATAGGACTGTGAAGTACAGAGGATTGGGACACACTTGGCTCTGGGAGGTTCAAGTGCCTGTCAGCAGTCTGAATTAAGTTGAATTCTTCCATTCAGGTCAGTCAGGTAAAACTCCAAAAACAGCCAGTTTAAGCTTTACAGGGCTGTAGCCAGAGCTCACGTCTAACTGTGTTATAAGCACAGGTCCACACACAGATGTACTCATAAACTTGCCAGGGATATCTGCATCAAATGTTCTGACATCAGCTGGCTTCCGTGTCAACGCATCGATGCAAATCATAAACCAGCAGGTGGGAAGGAGGACAACTAAGCTAAGGTATCCAGCACAAAGACATTAGCAGCAGATCTTTCAAGTCCTGTTAGTTGTGAGGCGGAGTCAAGGTAACATCTTGACCTCTTCATCATGTTCCTCAAACCAAACCCGAATAATGCTGGGCGCATTATCCTGCTGAAAGACGCCACGGCCATCAGGGAATACCGCAACCATGAAGGGCTGCGCCCCAACGATGTTCAGGGTAGTTGCCAGGTGTCAAATTGACGTTCACATGAATGTCCGGACCCAGGGCTTGCCAGCCGAACATTGCCCAGAGCGGCATAGTCCCTCCACGACTTCTCTTGCCCATTTCTCCTGCATTGCCACACCTTGACATGTGCCCAACGTTAACAGATGATCAATGTTATTCGCTTCCCCTGTGAGCAGTCATAATGTTTTGGCTCATCAGTGGGTCCCTCCACCAGTCACTCAAATGTCCTTGTCATCAGCATGTGTGACTTGTATAGAGTCCTCCTCATTCTGTCTGCGATGGGATTGGATGTCCTCATAGGCGGGTGGTGGCATCTCTGGGCTTTGATTGGACAGAGGAATCCGGCAACTGAAATCTGATTGGTTGTGAGCTAACGATGGACCTGGGGCCTCCCGGGCCAAAAGGAGCTGGGTGGGCCCATGGCACGGTGGCAGGCGTTGGCCCCAGCTCCCGTAGATGGCCTCCTCATATGTGGGCAGAGAGACAGGCAGACCATCCACCATCAGATCCATCTGGTCTGAGGAGCGCCTGCTGGACAACAGAAGGTACCGTCAGATCTCCTCAGAGACAAAACACTCCCACACATGGATATAACCGTGTGACTGCAGATTAAGATCGACTCTATTGAACGTACCTGGATGAGTGACAGGGATAAAGGCGGGACTTAATCACCATGCAGGCTGTGGTGGTGAGGAGAAATATGGAAACGCCCACGGCCGTTGTGGCAACGCTAGGGAGTGGGTGGGGCGCCCGCTCCTCATAGTTCACACGCCTGTCTGAGAGAAAACACACAATTAACCCTCTAATCCTCTAAAGCACGCATGACTGACACATATAAACACCACATACTGACACAATATCAACACCACCACATACTGACACATATAAACACCACATACTGACACAATATCAACACCACATACTGACACCTACTGACACATATCAACATCACATACTGACACATATCAACACCAATACAACATAGGTCTCAACGACATACATACGCTAATGTGGTTTCTTTTATCCAGTACACAGTGCATCTCTATGAGGTTACATATCAGTGATGAAAGAGACTTTCATCTTGGTGACATTGCTGACTTCCCGTTTGTCTGTGCTGGTTTCCTGCCGCGATACAGAGTAGGCCGAAAGAGGAAGCGGGTGCTTTTGCGCTTAACTCTAAAGTAGGACATTCGAATGTGAGTTTGCTCTGTCGGCATGTGCATCACTCGGCATATATGGCAATAATGAAAAATAACGCTGTTCTCTGGAACCACAAAGTCACCTCAATCAAGAGATGTTAGGTAACACAACTGGTTAAACACCAACACACAGACACGGACTGATCCTGTCCTGGCTATAGTGGCACTTTAGTTAAGACCTACGTAGCATATCTGTGGCAGTGCTACTGATACATGGGGCTTCTAAATCTACTGGGAGAACATTGGATGGATCTAGTGGAGGCTTTCACTGGCCTCTGCCACATCCAGGAAGTGGAGTGTGTGTGTCTGTGGGGGGGGGATGTGGAGGGTCATAATATCTCGACTGATCTGTAGAGACGATAACAGCACTGTTCATACCTCGTTTCAGGAGGTCGATCTGACCTCATCCACATCTCAGTTGTGGCCCACATTTGTGTTCAGGTGTGCAGGATTACAGGGCGGCATTGTGATCTCATTGTGATCAGCGTAAACCGACCGGAGATCCGCACAAAGAAGTGGCGTGTGCACGTGCACGTGTTAATGTCGAGTGTGAGCGGGGCGTGACGCAGGACAGAGCACACGAGACAACGACACACACACAGCCGCCACTCGGCACCGGATGCACTCACCTCGCGTGGGCAAGCAGGTGGGCGCGCCAGGCTCCCACTCTCCATTGCGGCAGCGTGACCTGTGACCGCGGGCTGGCATTGAGTAGCCGGGCTCACAGAAGAACTGGATGGAGCTCTTCTGGGGAAAGCCTCGGCACGGGGAGGGCTCACAGCGGAAGCCCCCATGCTCTGGCACCAGGGGGTGGGTGCAGTTCCTTGGCTTGCCTGCAGGTGAGACACGTGGGACAGCGGTTAAACCTCATTGTTGGAGATAACCCGCAGGTGTTTCAGCGCATTTCGAAGGTCCATGATTCGTGTTGAAAAAAGGGAACAAGTTTTGTTAGAGAGTACTGGATAGTTTGGGTGGCATAACGTGAGAGGAGTTGTCAGTCTCACGCCTTTTATATTTAGTCTTTGTTCTATTTTTTGTGTTCGGCTTGTGAGAAAAGGTAGGAGAGGGTGTGATAGAATATCAGCGAACCACAAGGCCACCCGAGAACACAATAGTGACCCTCTTAACAGGTGACTAGTCTGGATGCAAGGTTGTAGGTGTCTGGGTGACTGGGTGTGAACCGTACCTGAGGTGAAGTCTGGCAGGGCCACAAGGAGAAAGAGCCCGTAGCCCAGTGAAAGGTATCCACACAGACATGGAGGCAACCCCCTTGCAGACATCAAAACAGTCTTCCTGCTGGCACAATAAACAGAACGCTCAATGTCGGTCATCTAGAATGTCAAATGCACAAACAAGTCCATCAACCCCGGGTTTGAATCCATGTTTTGTGTACGCGTTTGACCTTTTGCATTTAAGCACCTGTGTTTATTTGAGCATGTGCACGCACACGCACACACACACAGTTCCTTTCATATCGAGTTAGTGCCAGTCATCTCTGAAGCATCTGGGGAGGTCCCTGCCAATGCTATGCATGACACACACACACACACACACACACATTTCCCAGACACCAAGATGTGACCACAATGTAGGTGGGTGGCATTCACTTGTCATTATCATCTTATTTGAAGAGCTCTTGTGTGGCAGGAAAGCTGTGAAATATGCCATTACATTTATCCAGCACCGTAATGCCATTACATTATAAACCACATATCTATGGGCATAAACCACATGTATATGGGCATACACCAAATATCTATGGGCATAAACCACATGTCTATGGGCATAAACCACATGTCTATGGGCATAAACCACATGTCTATGGGCATAAACCTGACCTGGTCATCAGACTTGGCCACATCAACATTTTGCAGCTCTATAAGAACTTGGTGTATCTGATCACAAAGTTGTTGCAGGGAAATATACATTGTCCCACTCAAATTAGAAATAATTTTAGAAATATCAGATCTCCAGTTCAACCCTTCATGTCTCCTTCTAATAAAGGTCCCTCCTACGCCACCTCAGCCTCTTCCGTTTCCGTGATTCAGGGAGACATTGTGAAATTCATCTCAATAATGAATACCTCCTCCTGCACCTTGAATCATATTCGTCCCTGCACTCAGCCCTCTATTAACCCACATTATTAAGCACCCTCTCTAATATGGATGTGTTCTACATGTACCACTGTGTCATCAGGCCCCTGCTGGAGAAACACACCCAGGATCCAGAGGTGCTGCTGGCCAATACAACTTCCCACTCTCCAGTCAGCCCTACTCAGGGTCATCAAGAACTGTTAGATGGCAGCTGATCTAGGCTCCCGATGTCTCCTTTATTCACCTGGAATTAAGTGCTGCGTATTCCACTGTCAAAACATATCATCCTAAACAAATTAAACGCGCTGTACACATGTAATCAATTAGTTTTTAGTCTTAAATTTGTTATGTCAGTGAGGTACACTAATCAGTCGCCATATTGTGCGCACAATATGAAATATGACATCAAAATGCATGTAGTCACAACTTGCCACCCGGTGAATGCCATCTGGGACCTGGAAACCAAAGGCTTTTTTGTTCATCAAAACCAGATTGAGATGTACTGGAAATAGTCCATGGAAAGATCATGAGAAAGCGCACGCAGGACATACATGCGCATCAGTGACGAAATAACCAAATATAAACACAAATGGCAAAGCTGACAAGTGTTAAGAATATCCATTAGGTTTATATTAAACACGACCCGGTTAAAATCCCTTTCAATCAAGAGATCGCAAATGTATTTTTTTATATTCTCACAGCCACCAAACAGTGAATTCTACTGGCGCAATATATCCTGTCTGTAGCACATTAACTTTTAATATAAATTGGTTTATTACAACGTTGATATGGTATTGAGCTCTTAATTTTTGCCAAGAAAAATTATAAAAAAGGCTCACCTGTAGAATCAGGACACCGTATAAAACAATGCGGTTATTAGTCCAATACGGAAAAAGCTTATCGGTATGTTAGATGTCCGAACTGCTCAAATAAATGGGATAAATAGCAACAGGTGGATCTAGTTCAAAGTCTATAAAACTTGAGTCATCGCCCAGCTGTGTCGCCAGAAACAGCGAGCGTTCTCTCATTGGCTCCAGACATAGTGCGCCAGGGACATTCTAACCCCGCCCACCCGACATGTCACAACCACGCCCACCAGACCTGTCACACACAATCCCCGCCCACCAGACATGTCACATTCTGGAAATTCAGGTTACAGTTCACAGAACTGTGAACTCAGCCGTCATATTGTTACCACGCCTCAGGATACAGATACACGCGTCTGTAATATGAATAGATGGGTGCTATAAAGGTATTGCTGAGTGTGCCAGAGCTGACGTCCGGTTACAGAAGAACACAGTGGCTCACAAAAATATCAACCCGTACTCTCCCACATTTTGTGTGTAACATGAGATAAGGAAAAAAAACAATATAATTAAAGGTCAAAGTCAGTCTTAAAATTGTTCTACAACATAAATTACAAATAAAGAACAATAATTGTTGAATAAGAAGAGATTGAATAAGAATTCCCCTACTTAAGGTTCTTCCATGACCTCAATTTTATTTCCTCAACCTCTGTGTTTTTTTTCCGCTCTGATGATCCTTTCTTCAACCGTGACCTGTCCCCGACCCTGCTGTAAATAACCAGCAGCACCTTTAGCAGTCATTTCTGCCCTAAACAGCATTATATGCAGGATTCTTGTCAACATCATGAAGTGTGAAATATAACAAACTACTCATTTCTATCCTTTCTGCTTGCTGGGCCAAGTCTGATGTATTTTATTTAACCTTTATTTAAACAGGTAGGACGATGGAGAACAAGTTCTCATTTGCAACGACGACCTGGCTATTATGGCTCAGCACTGTTTGCTCTCTGAGATCAGACGAGTTAGATTTAACTTTGTTTTGTGTGTTTTGGACATGCACTGTGATGTGCGAAAGACCCCAGGTACACATGTGCCTTTATTAAATCATGAATTTGCCACAGGTGGAACACAAATCAAGTGCTCGAAACATCGTCTATGATCAAAGGACACAGGATGTGTCTGCACTCAATTTGGAGTGTTACGACAAAGGGCCGAAAATACATCTGGCAAATATTTGTATGTATATTTTTTTAAAATTTTTGTGAATTGTTTGTGGATTGACTACAAAACATTTGTGTAATAAATCACAAGACTACAAAAACTGAGTGGATGTGTCCGAATCCTTTTTTTTTGCCAACTGTTACAGCTATGCCCTGTGTTTTGGCCATATCTTCTGCAAAAGACAGCTCCGCCAATAAAGCCCTGGTCAGCAAAAACATGCAAGAAAATATGCTTATTTAACCGCGAATGCAAAGCATTCTGTCAACGACAGCAAAATCTTCAGAGAAAAAAAGTCACACGAATGCCATTGCTAGAAACATTTGTAGTGGTAGTATGAAGGCAAACACAATAACAAGATATTACACAAAGTTTAGAGAAACTGTATTTGCAAAACAAAACTTTTGCAGAATTTCTTTGCGAATAACTTGAAAAACGCTGGGTGGTCTGGCCTTGTAACCAGAACAACTGTCAATCTCTCACAGAACACAAAAATACTGATGCATAAATGATGTAGCACATAAGAAAGTTTGAACAATAAAACTGTGTATGAGGAATTCATTTACACATAAATATTCTTCCAAGTAGGCCAGTCAGTAGTCTTCACAGCTCCTAATTGGATTCTAGCATCCTCTCATCAAAACACAAACCAGCAAAACCAATGACTTTATTCTGAGGCACTAACGACTCCTGGAGATACACATTTCCAATAAACAGTCATTTTAAAACCAGGGAATTATATCGTCTTCCTATTTGAACGTTAAGGCATTTTCCATATAAAGTCAACTGAGATCGCTGGCAAAATGCAATGTTTCACTCATTTGGACCCATGTCTATTAGCATTGGCGATGGAAACAATGCAGCTCTGGCGCCAGGACGACATGAATGAGGAGGCTTTTTGAAAGTATTCAAAACTTAAACCGGGGGGGGGGGGCTAAGCCACATCAAGCCCCCACAGAGGCACCGGATTAGCAACAATGTGCAATGAGTAAATATTGGTCCAATTCACAGATAAATAGGATGCATTGAATTTTAAGGAAATGTTTTCAAAATTATTTCATTTTTTTGAGGAATGCAAAAAATATTGGTTTGGATCCTCTTAAATGTTTGGCATTAATATCATTATAAAGTATTAAATTAGATACAGTGTGCCCTGACTTCATACTAGTACATGATTTAGTAAAAATATGCAAAGATGGGTTTTAATGAGAATCAAAATGGCAGTTTTAAAATGCATGTCGTTAAAGTGATAGATTACAAGTTACAAAACTGAGTGTTGAAGTGACCAGTTCCAAATTTTGTCGCATTAATAGACAGTGAATGCACTCTTTGATTGTCCTTTCAGCCCATCTTTACAACAATTTGCTAAATTGGAAAAAAATGATGTATTCTTTTACACAGGAGCAGGGTAGACCGATCTTACCTTATTCAGGCTAGCCACACACCTGCCAATTTTACCATTTGTCTTTTGGAAATATGTAACACAGTCTAACATTTCAATCATCTGTAAAAAGTAGTGAAAAGGTGAGCGATGAAAAAAATATGATTATAAAACTGTTAAATCTAATTTAAATACTCTAAACAAACACATTAGTGTAAATTTGACCAAATGTTAATAACATGAGACATTTCCGCTCTACTTCTAAACACACCACTTCACAATGTAGTGTTGATATCTACCTATCTATGGGGAGGTGGTACAATTTGCCCACTGCTCCATTGGCTACCATTTTCTGAGCACTAAGGCCATCGGATCTTTGGTTGCTCTGTATGTGTCATGTACGGGTGACTAAATCAAAGTGTGTCTGGAATAGTGCGATGAGTGTTCCCTACTGTTTGTGTATGTCTTTCAGTGTTATGGTCATGCAGTTTCGGACATTGCTACATTGTGAACACACACCGTTAGTTCTAGCAGCAGATTACACACAAAACTTCACTAGGCACAGATTTCTGCCTCTTTTTGTTGATGGTTCAGCACTACATTCACAAAGTCCAGACTCGGTTATCCATTAGGTCAGGTTAGGAAAAATGCTTCATGACTAAATCGAAAAACAAGTTGACGAAAGCTACCTACCTACGTAGACAAATGTTGTGTGTGTGTTCGGGAAGGGGGGGTCTTAAAAACAAAGAAATAATTCATCTAAAAGAATTAAAACAACAACTGTTCTATGTATTGTAATCAGCCAAGAGTGCAGCTTCTAGCTCAACAGTGCTTCAAATGCACCCCCTCCCCCAAACAAAGAAAACAAAACCAAAGCACAAATATCTATGTTCAACATACTTACACAAGGACATATGAGTAAAACACAATTTAAAAACACAACTCCAGTGTTTACCTTCGCTTAGTGTTTGGAACAGGAACCTAGTGTTAATTTTTCATTAAAAATACTTCTATGCATCACGTTGTGGGAGAAAAGCATGGTTCCACTTCAGTAGTCGTTCGTGACGTCTGGTTAATTGGAATAGTGTTGAGTCTGGGCCATGTAGTGAGTGACTTCCTGTAGATTGGAAACGGTAGGCTGAAGATGGTCCCCTGATCCTACAGGACCTTCCAAGCATCAGTCTCCACCAAAAAGCTTAAGCTTCAAATCCTTATGGTGCCAGAATGTTCTTGTCCTTCCAGGAACAGAAACAGACAGTATCTACAGGCTTCAAAGGTTCCTTTAAAAAAAATGCTTGACCAATAAAAATGCTCCAGATATGCATTATTTTGAGACGAGCGCTTGGGGTTGAGGGTCCACAAGACACTGCCACCTAGTGGGGAGGAGGTCTTCCATCGCTCTCATCTCATGCGGTTCTGCCTCATGAGAGGCACAATGCAGGAGGGCGGGCCAGCCTTGCCCAGGAAGGGGTGCTTGAGCAGCTCATTTGCTGTGGCCCTCTGGGCGGGGTCCCGCACTAGCAATTTGTCTAGGAAGCCCTTAAGGAGAGGCGACACCTGCAAAGCACATCAAGGCATGAGTAACGGACTGAATAACCGGGGAATTGGTTAACCGTGTGAGGATGTGGTCATAGAGCAAGGCCAATGTGCCTGGTACCTTGTGTAGGTTCTTGAGTTTGGGGGGTAGGTTGTCCCGAATCATCTTCATAGCTTTAAGGGGGGGCTCGTTGAAATAAGGGGGCTCTCCGTCCACCATCTCGATCACCATCACCCCCAAGGACCAGATGTCAACCTAATGGGGGGTATATAGCGTGCGCACACACACACACACACACACACACACACACACAGACACACACAGACACACAGACACACAGACACTCCGATTGGCCATGGTTTAAACATTAAATCCACTCACACACGCAGAAAGCCACCAGGGGGCCTCACCTCCGGTCCGTAGGGGAGTCGTGAGATGAGCTCAGGGGCCATCCAGTAAGGGGTCCCCACTAACGACTTACGCCGCTGGACCTCTTTAGACACCTGGGCGCAGAAGCCGAAATCTGACAGCTTCACCTGTGGAGCGCCATAGGACCAAGTTCAGAGACATACAAGGATTCACACATGCAGGGCATGTCTGCATGGAGTCACAGCTGTTCACATCAATTGAGGAACAATAAAATGCTTTGGGCGATTCTCATTTAGAAAATGAGGAACAATGAAAATCCCAGCCTTCTGCCGCCATGGGCATGTGTGATGGACTGCCAGGCTTAATCGTACGTCCATGTAAAACTGACAAAACACTGTCATATCAATGTCCGGCTTTACACGAATTCAAGAACCACCACCAAGGTTCTTTGTAGAAACTGACCTAATCCCCACGTGGCAATACGACACACAACCCACAAATTGTGAAAGGTGTCTGTCGACTGGCGTGTTCTCTGAATTGGGGAAATGAAACGTGCCAGTAAAGACACTTTTACAATCTAATGCCGAGAAACAGCGGAGGGTGGCTGTCTGCATTTCCCCTTAGTTCAACCACAATAAAAAAGGTACACGCACACACAGCCCTTAGCATGGCTGCAGGGGGCTTGAGGCTGATTTGTAGAGGTCCAGGCATGCAAACACCAGGATTTACCTGAGCTACACGGGATATATGTTAAGGAATCAAAACAAAATCATTTTACTCAATTCCGTTTGAATAAAAAGCCTTCTTTCGTCATCCAGAGTTACAGTTGGGTTTCTTGGACAGCAGGTTTTTAATGGGCAAAATAATTAAGCACTTAATCTCATGAAAAGCAAATCAGGACACGTTGAAAACAGTGTTACTGAGACAACCCTGATATGGTTCTCTAGGATGTAAAGTTAGTACAACCCTGATATGGTTCTCTATGATATAGGGTTAGGACAACCCTGATATTGTTCTCTATGATATAGAGTTAGGACAACCCTGATATGGTTCTCTAGGATGTAAAGTTAGTACAACCCTGATATGGTTCTCTATGATATAGGGTTAGGACAACCCTGATATGGTTCTCTATGATATAGGGTTAGGACAACCCTGATATGGTTCTCTATGATATAGGGTTAGGACAACCCGGATATGGTTCTCTAGGATGTAAAGTTAGGACAACCCTGATATGGTTCTCTATGATATAGAGTTAGGACAACCCTGATATGGTTCTCTATGATGTAGGGTTAGGACAACCATGATATGGTTCTCTATGATGTAGGGTTAGGACAACCCTAATATGGTTCTCTATGATATAGGGTTAGGACAACCCAGATGTAGGGTTAGGACAACCCTGATGTAGGGTTAGGACAACCCTGATGTAGGGTTAGGACAACCCTGATATGGTTCTCTATTGTATAGGGTTAGGACAACCCAGATGTAGGGTTAGGACAACCCTGATGTAGGGTTAGGACAAACCTGATGTAGGGTTAGGACAACCCTGATATGGTTCTCTATGATGTAGGGTTAGGACAACCCTGATATGGTTCTCTATGATATAGGGTTAGGACAACCCAGATGTAGGGTTAGGACAACCCAGATGTAGGGTTAGGACAACCCTGATATGGTTCTCTATTGTATAGGGTTAGGACAACCCTGATGTAGGGTTAGGACAAACCTGATGTAGGGTTAGGACAAACCTGATGTAGGGTTAGGACAACCCTGATCTGGTTCTCTATTGTATAGGGTTAGGACAACCCAGATGTAGGGTTAGGGGTACTTACTCTGCCATCATGGGTGAGTAGGATGGAGTCACTCTTGATGTCCCGGTGAATCACTCCCTGGGTGTGCAGTACTGACAGAGCCTTCAGCACAGATAGACACACCGTGGCGATCTGCTCTTCGTTCATCCTGGACGGAGACACACAAACAGAACTCTAAATTAACTAACACATGGACGGCATCACAGTGTAGGTGCAGTCTTGAAACAAGTGAGATGGCAGATTGGCACTGATTGTAATGTAGAAACAGCTGTGATATGAATTGCTGAATTCTTGACAGACCTAATATCACCACAACCCTGACAATCTACAGGTTTAAATTAATCAATGATTCTACTTAACAGCTCCTCAGCAAGACCTCAAATGACCTCTATTGGTTCGACATGAAGACTTTGGCTACATCGCCATCGACATATTAAAGACGACTTGAGACACAAAACCATTTTTCCTGTGGAAACGTGCAAATATCAATCGTTTGGGACGCCTTAATCCCAGGTATTGTGCAACACATTTAAATAGTACGCACCAGAGTTGGGCACGTGGGAAGACAACTGTGGAGGAACAAACTCGTGTCTCTGTGCAGCGCGCGTGCACACAGACGCGCAAACACACACACATATATATATCGCTCGGTTTCAGTGTACAGTCAAACTCTATGGAAATGACCATGTAAACTAAGATGCGTTCGTCTGCCGTATTATTCTTCCTCGGGTAAATAAGCCCTTTAACGTCACTCTACGCATATTGTTTGCTTTTGTCTATTCATCTATAGAAATGCAGATGGCTTTATTTCTCCATACACACACACACACATTTTTTGTTTAGGTTTACTTATCAGAACTATTTCATGAATATAAAAACAATAATATATACAATGGATATTGTCACATTACTTTCTCCCTTTTGTGGGAAATGTTGGAAGGATATTACTTGTGTATGTGAATGACAATAAGGTTAATAAAATCGGGGAGATTGGTCAAATGCCTGATAACTACATTTGCAGTGAATCTGATGAGTGCAGTTAATGTTTTTTGTTGCATAGAGGAAAGGAAATTACGTATTTACCACAACCAGAGGAAAGGAAACTATATCATCGACGGTGGTAAATCGAGAGAACCGCAAATTAAGGAAACGTGTCATCACATTCCATGATGACTAATTTGCCTGAGCTATACTTGACTGCTGTGAAACCATGAGAACTTTTGCAGTGAAATATACTGATACTTTTAAATACAACAAGAAGTGTGGACCGTTCTGAGCTGAAATGACAGATCCACAATCGCTTATTTTCTCATAAACATGGTGTAAACATTGCTTTGACATATCAAAAAGCGTATTAAACACGACTGTCAAAACACAGGTGGACCATGTGCTTGGGACATTAAAAGGCCACATATTAACGGCTCGGTATAATGTGCAGCTGTGTCCTACAACTATGCCACAGACGTCCCATAGGTTTAGGACATTTGCAACTAGCATGCCAACTCCACCAGAACGGTCGCTAGAGAATTTAATTAATTTTTCTAGTACAAGCTGCCTCCAAAAATCTTTTAGAGTGTCTGTCAGTCATCCAAGCGGCCTCACGACAAGATATCTATCATGGAGACCAGGAAATCCACATCGAATAATCAACCAAATAATGTCGGCACATACTGTCAAACAGCCCCAGGGAAGCTCTACTATGGGCAAATGATCACCTTTAGTGGTCACTGCCAAGCTGGAGAATTGTGCTCTTCACTAGAATAATATTTCCAGCCGAAAAGTCAGTATATTCCAGCACACAAGATGTTTAGCTGAGGTGATTATAAATTACAAGATGGAGGGGGGGGTTTAGGTTCAAATTACCAGCACCAAATAACACACCATTGTAACGCCTCAGATGTGCTGATTGCACGCTTTCCAAACAGCAATGAACATGCAGACCGTGAGAATTGCCTACAAAGCACATATAACAACATGATTACTTAAAACATGTTGCGCTGTAAGCAATGTTGGCCCACAGTGTGTTTGACACTGATCACTCATCTAACACGGCGTTGGGCTCAATGAGAGACAACACAGACTCCAATCGCAATATAAACAAACATTCAAAAATGTGCAAACATCTTGAGCCCTGCCACAACCTGCTGGGTTACACGTGCGACACTGTCAAACAGAAGAATAATACAGTAATGGCGAGTTTGAAAATTGTACTAACAGTAAATGAAGCACTAGTCATGCTCAGCCAAAACTCCAAAATGCTAACGTCACCTCAATACAACATACTGTCTATAACCAGTGTCCTCATATACCTCGATACAACATACTGTCTATAACCAGTGTCCTCATATCCCTCAATACAACATACTGTCTATAACCAGTGTCCTCATATACCTCGATACAACATACTGTCTATAACCAGTGTCCTCATATACCTCAATACAACATACTGTCTATAACCAGTGTCCTCATATACCTCGATACAACATACTGTCTATAACCAGTGTCCTCATATACCTCGATACAACATACTGTCTATAACCAGTGTCCTCATATACCTCGACACAACATACTGTCTATAACCAGTGTCCTCATATACCTCGACACAACATACTGTCTATAACCAGTGTCCTCATATACCTCGATACAACATACTGTCTATAACCAGTGTCCTCGTATACCTCGATACAACATACTGTCTATAACCAGTGTCCTCGTATACCTCGACACAACATACTGTCTATAACCAGTGTCCTCGTATACCTCGATACAACATACTGTCTATAACCAGTGTCCTCATATACCTCGATACAACATACTGTCTATAACCAGTGTCTTCATACCTCAATACAACATACTGTCTATAACCAGTGTCCTCAAATACCTCGACACAACATACTGTCTATAACCAGTGTCCTCATATACCTCAATACAACATACTGTCTATAACCAGTGGCCTCATACCTCGATACAACATACTGTCTATAACCAGTGTCCTCATATACCTCAATACAACATACTGTCTATAACCAGTGTCCTCATATACCTCGACACAACATACTGTCTATAACCAGTGTCCTCATATACCTCGACACAACATACTGTCTATAACCAGTGTCCTCATATACCTCGATACAACATACTGTCTATAACCAGTGTCCTCATATACCTCGATACAACATACTGTCTATAACCAGTGTCCTCATATACCTCAATACAACATACTGTCTATAATCAGTGTCCTCATATACCTCAATACAACATACTGTCTATAACCAGTGTCCTCATATACCTCGACACAACATACTGTCTATAACCAGTGTCCTCATATACCTCAACACAACATACTGTCTATAACCAGTGTCCTCATATACCTCGACACAACATACTGTCTATAACCGGTGTCCTCGTATACCTCGATACAACATACTGTCTATAACCAGTGTCCTCATATACCTCGACACAACATACTGTCTATAACCAGTGCCCTCATATACCTCGATACAACATACTGTCTATAACCAGTGTCCTCATATACCTCAATACAACATACTGTCTATAACCAGTGTCCTCATATACCTCAATACAACATACTGTCTATAACCAGTGTCCTCATATACCTCGATACAACATACTGTCTATAACCAGTGTCCTCATATACCTCAATACAACGTACTGTCTATAACCAGTGTCCTCATATACCTCGATACAACATACTGTCTATAACCAGTGTCCTCATATACCTCGACACAACATACTGTCTATAACCAGTGTCCTCATATACCCCAATACAACATACTGTCTATAACCAGTGTCCTCATATACCTCGATACAACATACTGTCTATAACCAGTGTCCTCATATACCCCAATACAACATACTGTCTATAACCAGTGTCCTCATATACCTCGACACAACATACTGTCTATAACCAGTGTCCTCATATACCTCGATACAACATACTGTCTATAACCAGTGTCCTCATATACCTCGACACAACATACTGTCTATAACCAGTGTCCTCATATACCTCGATACAACATACTGTCTATAACCAGTGTCCTCGTATACCTCGATACAACATACTATCTATAACCAGTGTCCTCATATACCTCGATACAACATACTGTCTATAACCAGTGTCCTCGTATACCTCGACACAACATACTGTCTATAACCAGTGTCCTCGTATACCTCGATACAACATACTGTCTATAACCAGTGTCCTCATATACCCCAATACAACATACTGTCTATAACCAGTGTCCTCGTATACCTCAATACAACATACTGTCTATAACCAGTGTCCTCGTATACCTCAATACAACATACTGTCTATAACCAGTGTCCTCGTATACCTCAATACAACATACTATCTATAACCAGTGTCCTCATATACCCCAATACAACATACTATCTATAACCAGTGTCCTCATATACCTCAATACAACATACTGTCTATAACCAGTGTCCTCGTATACCTCGACACAACATACTGTCTATAACCAGTGTCCTCGTATACCTCAATACAACATACTGTCTATAACCAGTGTCCTCATATACCTCGATACAACATACTGTCTATAACCAGTGTCCTCATACCTCAATACAACATACTGTCTATAACCAGTGTCCTCATATACCTCAATACAACATACTGTCTATAACCAGTGTCCTCGTATACCTCAATACAACATACTGTCTATAACCAGTGTCCTCGTATACCTCAATACAACATACTGTCTATAACCAGTGTCCTCATATACCTCAATACAACATACTGTCTATAACCAGTGTCCTCATATACCTCAATACAACATACTGTCTATAACCAGTGTCCTGTGTCAGTTCGCATTGATGCAATGTCTTCTTGTACTGGCTTTAGCCACATGCAGTACTACTCCCTCACTCCCTAAACCACCATGGACTAGCTAAAACTATCATGGTCTCGTTCGGTGAGCAATATGAGGAAACAAACAGCGTAATTGATTAGAGGCAAGGTCCCGCGCGGTTATCAGAGCAGCAGATCAACAGACACCTACCTGGTGTGTGTGACAATGTCAGTCAGAGCCCCTCCCTCCAGGAACTCCATGACGACCCAGAGCTCATCTCCCACCAGGTAGCTGTTGTACATCTCCACCACGTTGTCATGGTGATAGTCCCGCATGATCACCACCTGAAGGGCAGAAGAACCAGCGTTGCAGAGGAGACTCAAGGCAACCACAACATCTGGCCAAAAAACACAACATTCTGCCGGATACAGGCATGAGGGCATATTTTACCCAGGGTTCAGGCAGAAAATAATCTTGATAACATCACTTTAACAGCCAAAGAGATGGTAGCGATCACCAGACATAAAACGAACACCAGTACCAATAACAACTCAATGGGGGTCTAGAACCAGCGCCCACCCAAGTCCACTACAGTGACAGCCCCCCCCACACACACACACACACACCTCATTGAACAGCAACTCCCGGCGCTGCTGCTTGCGCAGGTCCATCTTCTTGACAGCCACCAGCTTGCCGGTGCTCTTGATAGTGGCGATGCACACAATACCTGTGGAGCCCTCTCCGATCTTGATATAGTGATCCAGGTATGTTCGTGGGTCTCCCGGATCCACCACCATCTGCAGCGCTGCGCGGAACTGCTCGTGGGAGACCCGCTGAGGCTCCCTCTGGGGCGACCGGGCCTGCTGTGGTCGTGCCGATGGTGGTTGGGCCGGGGGCCCCTGGGGGCGGGGAATGGACGCCTGCTGCGGCTGAGGGCCCAGGACAGGGTGGGAGGTGTGGTGGGGATCCCCTCGTAGCTGGCCCTGCTTTGGCGCTTTGCCCCCACTTCGAATCGGGGCAACAGCGGAACCGTTTTGGGGCGGCGCTTCATGTGATCGAGGAGTCTTCAGGTCCTAGGAGGGAAAGAAAAAGACGACACTGTGACACTGAACAATATGCTAATGTTAGAAAGGTCTGTGGTAAAACGTGCGCTTAAGAACTGTAGCTACACGGGTTTCCACTCCATCCAACAACCAATCAGCTCAGCGACCAGAGCAGGGAAACCCTGACCCTAGCAGGTTGACAGTTACCTGGCTGGTGGGGCTCCTCCCTCCTTCACTGTCAGAGCGGGGGTAGGTGTTAAACGGCCTGCTGCTCTGATGCCTGCTGTCTGCTGGCATCACTCCCTCTGTAGCAGGCAGGTTTGGCAAACGGTTAGGCCCTGACTGAGGACTGCTGTCCCGACCAGTGTAGCTGGACTTAGGCCTCTGGTCTCCAGACCCATCGCCGCGGACTGCCTGGCTGGGGTGTCTCCGTGCGTCCATGTCTCTGGGTTTAGGCGGAGGAGGCGGTGGGCCGGGCCGATCCCTCTCTCTGTGCCTGCTGCCTGGCTCCTGGCCTCGGGGCTGCTGCTGCGGCCGGCCGTCCTCTCTCTGAGAGCGGGGAACCCGCTGGTGCTCCCGTGGGTCTGCAGCAGATGACGGGTCGGGCTGGTGCCGCTCCCTAATGCAACGGAACCGATAGAGAGGTTACATCTCCCCGACGTGACGGCAGCGGCGTTCCAAGTGCCGCTCATCTGAACAACCCGTGAGCAGCTCTGGCAAACACTGTACCTTTCACGGATATCACCATGGGGATCAGGGTAGTGGTGGGGGAGGTGGGGTCGGTGGGTTGGGTCCCCGTTTTCGTGATCCCCTCCTGAGGATCCGGAACCTCTGCGGGGCTGAATGGGCGGGCTGCCTCGTCTCAGGGAGTTGGAGCGGGTCACAGACATGGTGTCAAACTCATCCAGCAGCCATGTCAACGAGCCGTCCACACCAATCTTACTACCGCGCACTATAGTCTACAGGACGAACAGAAGACAACCGAGACACACACACACACACACACACACACACACAGGGCAAACAACTGGTTAAAAAAAAACATACAAATCCCCCCTCAGATTGGATGAAGGCACAACTCCAGAAAGCGGCCTTGCCTCATTGCAACAGCTTTGAAAAGGTTGTCCGCCATGAGGGCCAAGTGGCTTGCTCAAGGGCACAACAGATACGGTGTCAAAAACATTAACCCTTTGATCAGAGCGTCCGCTGGGACAGCTACATTTCAATGCCCAATGTGATGGCATTTTTTCCAGTTACATCAATCTCTAAAAGGACCGTGTGGATAGAGCCAACACCCCATCCGGTTGTAAGAACCCCTGACCTTGCGGGGCTCCACCGTGGTGATGATGGTGACGTCGATGAAGGGCTTGGGCCTCTTCGCCGTGTCCTCGATCAAAGACTGCCATTGCCGCGGCAACCCCACAAACTTCTGCTCCTGTTCGTCAAAGTCAGTGTGTACACGGTGCTCAAAGTTGGAGGGTGCCGAAATCTGGACGCGAGACTTGCTCTTTTTTTTGCCGAACATGGCGGCAGCAGGGCATCAGACCTGCAACACAAAAGAGAACAGGGATATATTCATCAAGTCACTTCCAAGAGGACTGGGCCGTCATGGACTTCCTTTGAATTCTACTTAACTAACAACAATACGGCTTTGTGAGCCCAGTTAAGCCTATAATAAGAGCTACAGTAGCACTACCTGTTTGTCCAGACTAACTGATATACAACCACAGGTTCTCTCAGAAAATCTTTTCAATCATAACGCATGAGGTCTCAGTCACTAAATGCCCCCAGTAAATGCCCTGGTGTCGTTTGGTGAAGGAGGGAATGATAGAGCTGCGTAATGGGATGTCAAAACTTGTGTGAAGTCCAAAGTGTATCGGGTTACCACTTTACAGATAAAAAAACATAATATGTACGCTGTATGACTCAATTTAAAAACTATACTTTATTCTGCAATTGTAATGCTGGGAAAGCAGCAGTAAAATTAGAAAAGGAAATCTGTTAGATGAATGTCACTAGTTAGCTTTGCAAACCATCGCCAAAGATAGACTCCAACTTGTGCTGTGGTGGAGTACTGTGACATTATCTGTACCCGGATATGGAAGGCCGCAAAACCTCTTTAGAGATTGAGAGAGTTCTTGATCTATTATGGCAAACATTTATAGGTACAATAGCAAACGTAGTATGCAAAACACTGCGTGTCCTCATACAAACATACGTGGAAAACCGTCTGAAGGCCAACCCTGTTGGAGGCCCGCAGAACATACATCGCTCTGTTTGAACCAAACAATAACATTAACCTAGTTTGATCTAATAAAATCCTGAGTTGATAATCTGTTGGCCGTATCTATGTATGCTCATCACGTAGATCACTATTGAAAAATTGTCCTGAGGAAGACAACGGTCTGTTCAATTTGAAATGCCTCATATCTACCTGTCACTACTCACTCACGAGTCGGTTGGACTAACATTTACATAGGACTCTGCTTATGTGTACATTATGACGTGAATACATTGGGCAACATGATTAGATTATATCACATTGCCAATGCATCCGGTCCTACCATATGATGGCATATCTGGGCCTTCTGGTTATCCGATTTACCCGAATTTCATCAGACTGAGATAAGCTCATCAGTAGACAATGTACAGGAAGAGAAAATTAAACAAAGACCGTATAACCACCCAGACATGTCTGCAGGAAAGCCAACTGCACATGGTGCAGAGCAGTTCATATTATAGTATTAAATAACAAAATGCAATTCATATCTCACCAGATATCAGTCTCCGTGAAGAGCATCACACACATGCACACACACACACGCACTAACTGGCAGGCGTTGTCTGTCTCTGCACGCATCACGCAGTCCAAAACATTGTGAGCCAAGAACTTTTTCCTGCACAAGCCCTTCGGAAAGATCCGCACCAGGTACAGAGCAACACTTAAGATTACATAGATCGAGGAGTAAATGTAAATATAGCGAGTTAATTATCACACCTGCTAACATCAAATTATTTGATTAAATCAATTGGGTTCAAAGCTTTTGCTGACGTTAGCTAGCCGGCAAAACAAGTTTGGCAAGGAATTCTTCAAACGTAAGACTGCCCGTCTTGAACATTCACACTCCTCTATGAGAAACTTATAGATGAGTAGAACATGTTCAACAGGATATAAACAACTCTCCCAGTTGAGTGGCATTTTGACCCCATGGTACATATACTATAGATGTCCTGTGCAGTAGTAACCCAGGAACCCGCGAGACGCAAACAGGCGAGACGCGGACAGGCGAGACGCGGACAGGCGAGACGCGAACAGGCGAGACCCAGCTGATTGACAGCAGCAGCAGGTGATATACCCCGCCTCCCTGTCTATGAGGCCAGCAGGAGTTCTCTCTTTACCTCTACCAATAGGGGGGAAAGCAACAGGTGTTCATGCAAACAGGCACTCAAACTAGTCAGTAACAGAACTGACACTGAGAGCCCGCAGGGATAAGTGCACATTATAAACTACAACTTACATTTGACCTCTTTTTCCCGCCACCGTGGTCTGTCAGTAAAGCAGAGACAAAAAGCTACCATGTATCACAAGACGACAATACCACATGTATGAACAGAGTAGAACAGCTAATCAGGAAGCTTAAAAGTCACACAGATGAGGAGTTTACAATGCCCTTTGGGTTATATCCTCTTATATACCAGTAGTATGACATCCTACAGCAGTAAGAAAGACATATGTCACATGTATGCAATTTACAGCGACGAAGACTGCTCATCTGAGTTTTTACAATATGCCAATGAGTCTCAGTCACCAGATCTCAACCCAAAGGAACCCTTACATGGTACAGAAACATGTTCCACCAGTATCAACGATTCTCGTGGAACAACGCCGCTGCATCTCGACAACAAAGTCTAAAACATTTGCGAAATACATGCCAAAGCACAATAAATCTGATCTGAGATCTGACAGCTGAAGGCGTCACAATAAGTCAAGATACTCATTTCAACACGAAGTTGGATGCCCTGCAAACGTTTAACTTAAAAATTAGACGTGTGTCTGATGAACACACATGTGCATACAGTTTAACAGCGGTCTAAAGCAGGCTTAATTATGTCTCCACACTGTGGTCTACAGTTTTGTAACTCAGGAGATGCTTTGATCCAGAGAGGCTGACAGTTAATGCATAACTTACACTTTTAAGTATTAGACAGGAGCATGAATGGTGTCTTGTCAAAGATATTCACTGCATTACTGTCTGCCACGCAGCCCCCCACACCCCACCACGCCCATCTACGTTCTCCTCCAAATCGTCTCTTTAAGAGACATACCGGGAGAATTCAAGGAGTAGGAAAGGTACATCTTGCTACCTGTAATCTCTGTTGCTACCCAGCTGATTTGCACCTGGTTTCAGAGGTGATGACATAGTTCCCTGTGTGACATCAGGTTGTGTCTCGTCATTTCACTCATAGCTCCAGCTGAGGAATCACCTGTCAACAGAGCGTGATATAACCTTGTCTAGACGTTGGTGGGCTTGCTCCTCTGGGGTGCCCTTAAATTGAGATGTTAGTACTCCTCGCCTTGCTGAAGGCGACAACATTTCCCTTTGCCTGAAATACCCAAATAAACAGTGCAAGTACATCACATCCTGATAGACGCCCTCAATTCCAACCAGTGCTGATATCAGTCTGGCGTGTTTGTCATTGGTTAGCAAGAATGTTTTGGGGTGCGATTTAAAGCAAAACAAATGGGAAGTAGTAAATATTTTCAGAAATGAACACAAACTATTATTAAGAATTTCTATGCAAAATGTGACTCAGATGAAAATTTGCTTAGATAAAGTAAAAATAGAGTGATGTCACTTCCCCAAAAAATATTTACATTTCAATATATTAAGAAATGTATCTGGCGCTCCTCTACAGAGTGACAACACACATTTTCATATTGTGGACCCCAATAGGAATGAAGAAAACCATGGGACAAAAAAGACGGTGTTCCCTCTTGACGAAGGGCATGGGAGGGGTTCCCTGTACAAGAAAGGGTGGGGTTCCCTAGACAAGAAAAGGTGGAAGATCCCTGCTATAAAACAAAAGGTGGAGAAAGTGACGGGATCTGGATGCTTTCTAAAACCACTGCTTGAACATATATACACATATAATTGTAGTTTCTGCAGGGTGTAACCTAAACCGAAAAATTTGAACTAAAGTAGAACACTCAAACGAAATATTTTGAAAGGAGGTGCCCATAGCATTAGGAACAGAAGGATGTGTCACCTTTGTACTACAAATGTCACAAGTGAATTTCTATAAAAAGCACATAGGAGCTAAGTAAAAAGGCAAACGTCAGTGTGGTGAATTGCAACCAGATGTCACGCCTGGAATGTTACATGTTTGCGGTGTGTGCGGGGGAGGGGAAAGCGATATGAAATAGTACAGAAATTAGTTTAATCCCACTAAAAACAGCAAGACATTTCGATTGATTTGACCACTAGTAGTACACTAACAAAAATCCAAACAATGACTTTCTACCTAGATGAAACCTCTCCCGGTCGAGCACAATGGGATTCTTAAGATATTAACAGTACAGAACTATAAAAACAACAGGACGCCTCCAGCCTACTCACCAGAATGTCTATCCAACGCAATGCAATCGACATTATATTACTGCAACACCACGCATGAGAGAAACGCTGTGGAAGAAAGACGAATCCAAGCATGAAAACCTGCCCTAACTGTCTGAAACAAAGTTACTTGCGCGTAGTTTGAAACCGAAAAGGACGTGAGGTGAGTGCACGCGACGTATTTTCAAACAGGGCACGTTGAAAATACCAATAATATCAATAATTTCTCAAAGAACTGAACGCAAACCTCTCATATCGGTTTAATTGGGTCGCATTCCTGTATTTTCACAAATTCGGCCCAGTATCATGACGTCACTCTGAGAAACAAGGATAAGCGTGTCACGCCTGACTCGACTAGCTCGGTCTGCAAAGCCCGGTGCCCCGAGGAGAGACAGTGCGGAGCTTCAAGTGCAGTTCCATTGGTCGTTACCGTAATATTCCAATCTCCACCCACCTGGCGCTCTGGGCCTTGGAGAACGAACTGGCGCACACGTTTAAATCCAGGAACGCCCACTGACTGGACTGGCTGGGGGTCAACGATGACGAATGATTAGCACCATTATAACTGCTCACTGTCACTGAAGCGCAATACAGCATTAGAATAATTCACAGGCTCCTAAAACCCTCTAGGTAATATCCAAATAGCGAGCTTGACTAACTTGAGCACAGCAGGGATGCCCAACACTGTTGACACTGTAAACACGTATTTTACTTCAAACATCATCTAGTGTAGGTAAACCCTTACACTGACTACGAACTAGAAAAAGATTGTAAGCGGATGAACAGTGACCAGAAGCCTCTTCGGGAATCACATTGCTGAAGTTTCCTCAAAAACTGCTTTTAAGTAGTGCTGTACTTTAGTTCTGGTGAAGCAAAATGTCAACACAAGCACCATGCGTTTTACCAACTGAGCTACTGTAAGAAAAAGACGAAAATGTCACTAGCCTATTCACAGGCTGAACTAAAACAAAAGCATTGCTGCCTCAGCCAATCCATGCTGACTTCTAAGTCGGGCGGAGGAATGTGGAAAGGTCAATGATAAAGGAGGGAGTGTGTTCCAAGTGTTTTAATAGCAGAATACAACCTCTAGAAGACTCTGTCTGGACTTCTGACATATAACACAAGAGAAGCTAACAACTTCCCAACGTGCAAATGCTCACCAGCTTAAACGTTTAAGATGTGTAGTGGACTCGTGTGACTCTAGACTGATCCAGATGTTGGAGAATCACTGGTTCGCCTCTTTTGCTCACTCATTTTTGATTAAATTAAGATGAGTTGATTGTACATTATGTATATTCTACAAAAACATTTGATAGCCTTACATGGGAAAACAATGCTAAGACAAATGGTGCTGTATTTTTCTTAATTAATCTTACAGATGGAAAGTTCATTCAAATGAAACCATCAAGCTTTGATCCCAATGTCACTTCCTGTTTCCAAGCATCAACCCTGTTTTGATTCACTATACATGACCCAACTCTACGAGCATATAGACTGTGGATGGAAGTGTGGTTTGTGCTCCTTGCAACCCACTGTCTGGTGGAAAATAAAATCACTAGTTGATGACAAACTCCACAGCTCAGTTTGGGAGTGAACATGGGTGAATTAATAATATATTACACACTAAAACTGGTAGTGTCGTCGTCCTTTGTCCCCGTAAACAGCTTATGGTGCTTTTGACAAACAACAAAGTCGTACTCTCAAACTCACAAATGACTAAATCATACCGACTGAAGCAAGTGGTGGCCCCATGCTAATATGCATAATGTGCTGGGCAGCATACAAAAGCTACAACATGGGCAAAATGAATAATTTAAGTGTCGAAAAGGACAACGTGAAAGCATTTGGTCGGGTGGAACATTCTGTGTTCTTCTCATGCCTGCGGTGACACGGCCCAGCCGGCACCAGGAACAAAAGCACTGACTCACTCACCTCGAACACTCCAGCCGTGTGCCAACAGAATGCAACCAAAACAACGGCCCCCCTTTTTTGCGACCACAACTCATTATGCCGCCGTCCACGTGTTCTGCAACCGCTAATGCAGAGATGACATGTGGCCATTACCCACAATCCCCTTCACAGCGGTGCGCACATTGCCGTTCTATTAAGCGGGACTGCAGGCCAAAGCTTGATTATGGACATACGATTCAAACAACAACAGGGAGTAGATAAGAAATCAGTGCATTGTGTACCGCATGTAACCCACTATACAGAGCACACACACCACACAATGAGGCCGACAAACACAAATTAGGCTTTTTGGAAAGACTGATGACAAGGGATATCCTTGAAGCCGTTCCAGCTTCTCATGGAATTATGTACCAGTCTGGTCTTCAGACAGTATGAGAACAATATGAGCATGTAAAGGATGGGGAAGATGACTATTCCAATCCACACGTTCAGATCCTCGGGTCACTCCCAGCTCCGTAAGATTGAGTAAGTTACAAAAGGACTGGCAGTGTGGTAAAACGCTGAGTGAATAAAGAAAAACAAACAGTCAGGAATGTACGAGCAAGCCAGAGAATGAGAGCTGAGAAAGGGAGTTAAAGATTGAAACAGATTGGACGGTATACTAAAAGTAATGGCTGATAATTGGCTACTTCTCTCCAGAATAGCCATTAAGTCAGCTCCCCAAGTCAAAGTTAGATAAAGCTTTTAAAAAGACCAATCGTGAGCGTGCTGTGGGAGAAAATGAAGTAGCTGTGGTAAAGCTATTCGAATGGAGTACTGACCCCACATATCACCAGGGGCAGAGAGGAAAACAATCTATTCTAAAACTATGAACTAAATGACCAACAGGGTGTGCTTGTATGTGTGCTCATAAATGCATGAGTGTGTGGTGTAATATAAATGTGCGTTATGCATTTCCACAATCCCCTTAGACAGCCGTGGAGAGTGAGGACCCAGCAAGGGCTCAGACTTTAATGACATGACCTTGAAGCAAATGCCTCAGGGAAGGTCAGATCAAACGACTGTTGTAGCTACCCTACAGGTTTCCCCAAGAAGTTAATTAGTAATTACGAGCTCATAAGTAGGCAACAGGAAATGGTTGGTACGGGTAGACAAAACATTGTCTCTTCGTTAGGCTAGCTTTTATTTCAGTAACAAAACCGTAACAAATAATTGCTAATAATCATTATTATTCCAACAGTGCTTGAATTATGAGTGTATGGGTTAACAATGAACATGGTAAAACAGGAACTAATGACACTTCTTTTGTCCAAGAAGTCTATTGAAAGTGCTTGATACAGCTGTGCCCTTCAGCCTCATCTAGGTAATCTCAGCACTCGGATCAAAAGAAAGACAACATCCCACTGACTGTCTGAACCCTGCAGGCTGACAACACCCACAATCTAGGGTGTATCCTGTACAACCTCATGCTGATGGCTCTCTGTTCTCTGTTCTCTACTCAGTGTTTTTGCACCATGGTAGTTGTTTAGATGACAGACTGACAAATCTGCATCAGAGATAAAACATTTTCACGGGTGAAAATTGTCAATTGTTGCACGGCACCTTTCAAGGATATAGACTTAACACACGGCTAATGAGGTCTTAAGATAATGACTCCCTCGAAGTGTGTTGAAATCCGCAATGATATAGGAAGCATTTTGTCTTTTCAGTGTCACAAAATCATAAAGAAATTCTGTCTAAAATCACATTGCCACCAAAACCATTCCACTGGTGGTCTATTACCAGCAAAACAGCACTTGTTTGAAAGAGCCATGCAAGCTACCAGATAAATAACATTGTCAGTGAATTTATACAGCGGTCAGTCCACATTAACATTACGACCACAAGAGTTTTGCAACTGATGTAGCCGTCCTAGTCACTGCCAGGCATTACATCTGTACCGGCTGAGAAATGGCTGGAACTGGTAGGATGTCTGACAGAACTGCCTTGCTTCTAGCAACTCCTTGTGGTAGATCAGCACACATATGCACATATTGTGATAGTAATCATAACCAAGGTCATGTCATGGCAATTCACACTGCATCTGTAAACTGCTTCGAACAGGTTATCCACGTGGTTAACTGGATGTTACATTATATAGGCCCGACCCTCCGTCCGCAATCTAGTCTGGGAAAATGCCCGGCCCATTTGGATAAGCCAATCGAATTGGCTCGCAGAAAAGGCCATACCATACGTCAATTTAACACCTGCCACCTACCTAAACATTGTTGCAGACCTGGTTCACCTTTTCACGAGAGTAGTATTCTGTCAGCGGCCTCTTTCAGCAGGATAATGCTCCCTTCCACATTGTTCAGGAATGGTTTGAGGAACATGATGAGCTCAAGGTGTCGTCCTGGCCTCCAAATTCTCCACATCCCAATCCGATTAAGCATCTGTGGGATGTGCTGGACCAACCAGTCCGATCGATGGCATTACAGGACTTGAAAGATCTGCTAATATTTTGGTGCCAGATACCACAGAATCCATGCCTCAGTAGGTCGCCGGCTGTTTCGGCAGCATGAGGAGGGCCAACAGCTTATTAGCCAGGTGGTCATAATGTTTTGTCTTACCAGTGTATAAGTTGCATTTGTGTAATTGTTCTGATGTCATGAGTATAGTAACAGGTTTCCGGAACTGCTTTGCAATTGGGTATGATTCACATTTAGATGGAGTATTTGGCGGTTTACGCTGCCGGGAGCGGTCCATTTGCCTTGCATACAGCACAAAGATGGTGCCTCTATGGCCTCATTCTCTCGCTCTCCTTCCCCCCTCTCCGTTTTAGAGACTTAGCAGTTGATCAATGTTTAGCGCTGGTTTGACGGTGTGCAAGCAGAGTTGTGCGATCAGTGCACTCCACACATTCCTGGGATGGCTGATAGCCGCTGAGGGGCACGCAGACAAAACCCCACAGTCTTGCCCTGGATTACTCAACATCACCCTGAATAATTCCAAATATACCAGGGTGCTATTTCTTTTTCTCCAGTGTTAATGGTAAACAGAAAGTGTAAAAAGCTGTATGCGGTTTTGGCATTGTCAGTGTGAGTGATCTGCCCTTTCTTCAACCAGTAGTAAGTTATTGAACTCCTTGGATCTGTTTCAAATAACATAACAACATGCTGTCCACCTGTCCTGCGTTGAAGCATCACCAGGACCTTGTTGGTGCAGAGAAGTCAGGGTATCTTGCTAGCCAGCAGAAAAAATGTATCTTTTAGAAAACAATCAATCCTCACAATTACTAAATCAGAACGCAGTGATGATATTACTAGGTTATTTATCGTACACTTTACACATTGATCGAGTTATTAAACTGGATGTGCGGACACTAAACACTAATCGGTCAGCGAACAAGATGCGCTACTAATTAGCACTGACACACCGACCTAACTGCGAATAACCAAATCCAATTTACCATAACTTTGATGGCACATACTGGGTACGCTGTTTAAACTTGCTTATTTAAAGTTGCAATTGATTGTTTTTCCAATATGTTTCGGACCTTTTGCAGTCTTCTCGCTGATGACAAGAAGGGTGCGTGCATGTGTGTCTCTCCCCAACTATTTACATGTCAACTTTAGTGTGTAAACATGCAGCTCCCCGCTGGGTGAAAGTAGGATGAAAGCACAGACACAGGGCCTTTCCATAGAGTCTGCTGTATTATTACAGTATTGGAGTCTAAGCTGCTAAATGAGCCATCAACTTGAGTACTAACCCTTCATTTTTAAATAGACTGCAGCAAACATACAAGGACCCCTAGGATATGGAAAATAAATAAATATTGATGTTCCTAACAGCATAGTGCTATGGCTAATAACAGCAAACCAGCAGATTCCTTAATCAACACGCCTCTAAAGTTTAAGCCTGGTTTAAGTAACTAGTTAGCAAACTTTTCTGTTTATTGTCCCAACAGCTGGTTTGGGTTAAGGTTTCCAGCATTAAAAGTAGATTACTGACAAAGTAATTCCACAGCTGCTGGTTTAGGCCTACCACTAGTTGGATTTGTCAACTTAATAAACGCACTTAGTTAATAAGCTTCTCATTAGCTGCTATCTGGCTAATGTTGATTAATTAGCTATAAACACTAACATAGATAGTCACTTATTCCACTGAGTTAAGTTTACTGTGTCCATAATTAACGACCCACCATCAATGATTTAACATAATACTCCTGAATGAACTTGTTTATATTGACTAGACCAACTATCCAAAGAAATTCAACTTATGGTAATAACCCCTTTAGCTACTGGGCAGCTAACAGCCGGCAGCTAGCGAGTGGGTGTTAGGCAGCAGGAAAGTCAAACAGTTGAATAAACGGGCTATTATTGTTCGTGTCAGTATTACCTTACCTAATATTCTCCGTGTGCAGCGTTAATGCCACCGATGTGGACGAATATTTTCTTCGTTCGCTTAATAAAGTCAGCTTCACAAATGCTGTTAGCTAAGTCTCACTTTCTTGTCGCCATGATGAGGGTGCTGGTGGTGCTGCTACCACATCCGGGAACTATTCACCCGCTCAATGGCAACCAATACAATATATGCTCAGTGAACTGTTTATTGATTGATAGGCTGATTTATTAATGGTGGTTATATTTACTGTATATAAAAACTGGATTCGTTCACTCGGAATTAAAATTAAAGGTGTTAAAAAAGTGTCAACTGGTGAATTTTCCTCTTTTTTTTTTAAATAAGAGCAAAATTAAACAGGGTTATTTTTGCAATGGTTAAGCTGATCTCCCTAGAAAGTACATGAAAACTATTGTTTATTAGGGAACATACTGATTGAGGGGTTATCCACAATAATAAGCGTGATTTCATCTGTTTGATTGCGATTACAGTAACCGTGTACAGTCATCGATGATGTGTTGTCTTTGCTTTGCAGGTTAACCCAAGGTGGTCACTGTTTGCGGGCAACAACTATTACAGATGGAGTAAGACAGTAAGACAGATGGAGAGATGGAGAGAGAAAAAAATGACCAATCGGTAATGTAGTGTGTTGACAGCCTTTCCGTCTAATTGATGTGTTATTTGGCACATTGCCATACAGACTGACCATGCACATGCTGGGATGTTATGTTTGCGAGTCCACTGACAGAGAGGACGCCTCTTGCCTACGCCACCCCTTCTATCCACAGTGCTGGGGTCAAGTTCCCAGAGCAAGATCTGAAGAATAGGGGGAGGGTGTCAGAGAATGGAGTCCCAGTAGCTGTAGCAAAGAACGGTCAGGGAAAGTCTGAGATTGGCGGGTCAGGCGGTCCACCGATGGACCTGGGCCACTTTTGTTGTGAGAATATAGTGGGTAACCTGCTCCATCTGATTTGCAACCCCCAATGCCCTTGAGGCTGTGAGAGGCACCTGCCATGGCCACAACACTGATTTGGAGAAGCATGTTCCCGAAGAGTCTCAGAAAGATGACTCGCTGAGAGTCAGAGCATGTGATTTTGGAATGTCAACTTGAAAATGTGAGTTGTCCGTGTGGATGGGTTCCTTGGGTCATTTTAATATAGGTCTGTGCTAGAGAATGTCATGAGGGCAGTCAAAACTATCAAGCAAATAAATACTGCTGCGCATGGGCACATTTTGAATGAGTGCTCCTATAAAAAAAATGTCATTATGTATTAATGTCTCGCTGTTACTGATTGATTTGGAATGAAATATATATTAAATTGTCACTGAAGACAGCAGAGAACACTGCAATAGACTGGGAAAGACCAGAATAGTGTAACACTGACCTCTAGTGGTGAAACAAAGATCTCCCATGTATAGAAGGCATGGGATCGAATCTAGTGGCTTTTAAGAAGTATTCTAAAATATTAATTATGTAAACAGTGCTACTCGATTACAACACAATGATTACAATTACATATTTGCTTATTGTTGAATATATTTTTGAATATATTCTATTAAGTTATTACAAGAAATTGATTAATAAAATATCATTCACATTTTTAAGTGCTTAAATTAATAGAGGTTCCATTGATCACAAACCCAGAGGGGAATAATATCAAGATATTTTGACAACTAAGTGCACAAATTAAATGAGAAAATTTCTTGGGAGAATCATACCGCATTAGTTGGAGACAGTCAGAGAGGATGTTCTGTGATGTTTCCAGTGGTTGTGAAGAGAACATTATGGCTCAGGGCTCCCACTGCTTGTAGAGCATCCATGTAATTTTCAAACGAGTGTGGTACTGAACTAGCGACACCCAGGAGCCCTGAAGCAGTCTGGTTAATATTTATTTCCCAAGACAGCAGAACTCGGAGAATAGGGCACATTAGCCATCCTCCTGGCAGGGGGTCTGTTCCGACTCAGAACACTCCCTCAGATTCCCAATAACAATGATCCACTGTCGACCATGTTTACATTCCCACCGTGCGTAACTAAAAAGTTTAGTTAAAGGTTGAGTCAGCTGGCAGGAGTCATCTCAGGCGTTGAAGAGCTGACCTGCTCCGGGCCCTTGTCGCGTTGTGAGTCCCAACACAGAGACAGACGAGACAAAGGTGACAAAGAACAAGGAATATGTCCTGGCAACATTTGAGTGCCTTTAATTATTGATAGAAGTGTTGCAGCTCTCCCCCAGTCATACCCATAACCCCCCCGAGGCCATCTTGGGAGACAGAGAGAAGGGAATGGGTTGCAATAATGTTCAGTCGTATGTTGTCATGTCTACTATAGCTTTAATAGAACAAACAAATTAAGTTGGATTAAAGCAGCTGTTGCAGTTGCAATAAACGCTTTGGGACGTTACTTTTTGAATGTTAAATATAACAAACTGCCTCAAAAGCAAAAGCTAACTGTTATACCACATTCAACCCTTAAATGTAAGCATGTTTTACACAAGTGTCTGTGTATAACTGATCCATGAGTTTACCCCTAATGCATTGTCCTATAAGGATATCATATTACATACAAAAGAAAAAAATCTGTATTGTTGCCATGTTCTCAGAAATGTTTTCCCATAATAAAAACATAAACACAATTTTCACACTTTCCTTACATCCCATTTAGGGCCATATACTTAAATGGTCGAACCATGTTCAGAGTACCATACATATCACACGACACAGAAGAGGTTAGAGGGGTTTGCTAGGACAATTTGCACTGAATGTGAACTATAGGCTTCATGGACATGCTCGGGTTGTGCCAATATAAAGCCCTAATCTGTGGATTCATTCCCATTGGAACAGAGAGGATATGTAACAGTATTTGTCCCGGATAGCCTACATCCTATATGACACGCGTCAGACCTTCACATGTGTGCTTGGCCGTCAGAACAACAGCATAACCTGATTTCTCAAAAAGACCCTGAATACTTCAGCAGACTGCAGCTGATAAACCCCAAATACAATGAATCAATGTTCCTCTGTCCCCAACAGCGTTGCGTGCGTCTCTGACGCACGTATGTGTTGCGGTTAGTCCCCATTGCAGCGGGTACGTGCGCATCTCCAGATGCCCGGAAAAGTACCAATTCACGCGTGCGTGCGTGTGTGAACACGACACCGTGGATAACCAGATAATAGTCATAACCTTGGCTGGCACGTGGTGCCGTTGGTTACCGCCGGGGTGCTGGTGACATTGTCGACTCCGCGGCCGCTGGCCGGATCCGGACTCCAGAAGAACACGTAGTAGATGGCGAGGACCAGGGCAGTTATCGAGACGCACAGGAAATACGCGACCGCCATGGCCACTTTCACCCACACCTGGGTGGTCAGGTTGGCGTGTTTGACGCGCTGGTCCCCGGGATAACTCGGCCTCCGACTCGCCTCCCCGTTCTGCTTGGTAACTTGTTTATGAGCTTTCATCCTGCGGCAGTAATGGGTTTATTCTGGTTCAGTATCTCCAAATTCTGCACTTCACCTTCAAGTCCAGGAACGCGTGGAAAACGCAGTCACAACCTCCAATGCTCCTTGGTATCCTATGACACGGAGTAAAGCTATAACCCTCCAGATGAAACGGGGAGTGGGTCGGTCTACCGGGCAGCACTGGCTGCATACCGGACCGACTACAATTTAAAGCGATTATTAGGGGCGGAGCTACAACTATAATGGCATAGCGATTGGACGATCATCGGACTCCACGTGTGCCCATGTAGATCCAAATAAATGAATCTAAATCTAGCCTCATCACGGTTATTAAAGTGTGAAATAGAGGGAACCAAACTCCAACTAAATTCAGGTGGTTACTCTTGTTGATGTGCAATCGTTTTAAAAGCATCAATATAGCTTGAACAAAATAATAATATTGGAAGTCAGGACAAAAGAACAAGCCCTAATTACGGTAGCCTGAACATGTGGTACACAATACACCAATGTGTTCTCAAATCCTATACTGCATTTAGACGTACTATTTAAAACAAAGGGAAACACAACATTGAAAGCCATCTTCTGTTTAATTGATAATGTCATTATTGGGACAATAAATTCATAATGGTCAACAGAAAGAAGGCAAATAGAAGGACAAAATCAAAAATGTCAGATCATGCTAGTTCAGATACATAACAATCCCAAAACAAACCAATAATGCAGTTTCATTTGGGACGGGAAGCCGTTCATATTACAGAAATGCAAAGCTTCTGAAAAATCATTAAACCCCCCAAAACAGGAAAAAACAAAAAACATGATATAAACCATAATACCTGAAGGCAACATACAAAGCAGAAGCTGATGCCTTTTTCCCCTCACACAAAACATTGGAATGTTCAGTTGCTTTTAAAAAAAAAAAAACAGGCTACTTATTGCATCTCCTCAGGTTCATGACATGATATAACATCTTCATTTCATTTGACCCCTTTCATTCCTTCAATTAAAAAATAATCTTAGTTCAATCCGAGCATGAGTTCATAACCACGAGCAGGCACACCAATAAAACCAATGGTCTATTGAGGTACAAGTTCTTAATCAAAAAGTATACATCTCTGTAAATGCCATCGGCTTCGACCTCAAAACAGACAACAAAAACTTAGGATGGTCAAACATTTTCCGGGTCACCCGATGCCCCGTGCGGCTGTAAAGTTTACTCAACTTAAAAAAACACAATGACACGTTACTTGTCCTGGCAAATTAAAGGTTAAAACACATTGTTACAAAATTATGAGGCAAATTGATTGTTTTCGATACTGCGGCCCAAGAGGACCAGCCCACATCTCAGAATGAGAGAGCATAACACAGTCACTGTCACAAATTATAGCCCACTTTCTCCATAGAATAAGAAATAAACCCAACAATAGCATCCATAATTCAATTAGTAAAGGTTAGTTGATTCAGTTATTTCCAGGAGAGGTTAAGGGGAGGAGTTTTGCATCAAAATAGAGACGTGAGAAAAGAACGCACAGTGTATAACAGGAAAATGTTAAGTCTTCACACAGGGAGGTGGGGAAACAGTCGGAAAGGTTAGTTTATTCAGTTTTCCCTGAAGAAGTAAAGCCGGAGGAGTTTGGCACCAGAATTGATGGGAAGACATCCAGAGAATGCAGATGATGTCTTGCCTGTGCTCTCACTCCCCAGGGCAGATGTGGTTTCTGTGGTCATGCCAGCCAGCCTCCCCACATGAGACAGAGGGGCTGGGAATTGTCTAACAAGAGCATTTCATATTTGCAAGAGACTTTTAAAGCTACATAATTGTTTAAATGACAAATTCATGAAATAACAGAAAAATAAGCAAATTATGATTCCTTTTACTTAAAATAATCATATTTATGGCCAGTGATATAAGGCCCATGCCAATTAACGAAAGCATTACTATTCTACGCAGGGAGCTGCTCAGAGTTCAACGGCAAAGACCATAAAGTGTCTAATTGTTGAGGAGAGGGAGAGGTGTGAAGGCCAGGTGTGAAGGCCACGTGCCTCCGAGATGGCCGCGCCAATCATGATGCCCCGGGTCCAATCTCCTCCTCTGATCATCTGTGAACCACTAGCATTGATCAGTCATTTGCCCAGGTCAGCTCTCAGCCTGTGGATAGAAACCAGAGGGAGATGGTGGGGGGAGGGCTGTTTACATTGAACGTATGGGTTTATTAATAATTCATCTGTATTATTATGAACTATGCACACAAACTACACCTCAGATACTACGTTGATAGTACAATTGCCCTCTCGGCAAAAAAGCCTATTTTTTTAAATGCTCATTTGACTGGCCATGTTGTACAGCCTAGGGTGATGGTCCTCTCACTGACAAATATCACACTCCCTAGACTCAGAAACATCAAAGACCTCAGAGAGTCACTTATTAAATAAGACTCTAAGAGTTCAGAAAGGTTTCCATTACGTGCTGCTCGTCATTTATCAATTAGGCTGCAGCTAATTCCCTCATAAAAGCCATTCAACACAAATTCTGCCCCTTCTTCCCGTATTTCACCATGTAATTCACTAATCGGATTTGGAGCAGTTAACGTTGTCGTTGTGTCAACCCACGTTCGGTCTCCGGTCCCAATGTGTCGTGCCAGTTTTGACACGGGCCAAAGGGGCGCTGAGCAAAAGTAATGTAATATCTTGAGAGCCGGGCGCCGCTTGACGTGCACGCCCAGCAATTAGCCGTGACGATTATTACCACCGCAGAGAAACACTTAACGGGTTGGATGGAGAAAACGAATGATGGCAGGTTTCACTGCAAGTTCTTCCATAAGAAAAACAACAATATCCTTGGTGTCCGTTTCTCTTATCGCAGTCTAATTAGAACGTGACGCCCAAATACAGCTGCCAATTCATTCCATATTGGTAGTGCTAAGATTGTATGGACATGAAACGCGACGTTTAGGAGCAAAGCCGGTTCTATGTCCTGCAGCTTGATGACACAACTGATGCTGCAGGAGATAGCACACCTGCCTACCCGTGTCAGATACATGAAACATGTTCATTTTGAGGAGGACCTTCTTTTCTGTCGGTGCCTTCCGTTGCACACAACTGACGAGGCATTGATGCAAGTTCTGGACGGGTTCTATCCAAGATGCAGGCATGTCATGGGATGTTTTGGGGCCTGACTGGGAGGATTATTGGCCAGGTCACTCGTGGCCAGCATTCACCCCCCCCCACCAATCCAACTGGACCCACTCTATGGTTCATGGCAAATCTCTAGCATCAAAGAAAATGCCTGAGTGCCTGGAGTCAGTTTTAAAGTAGGCTGTGCAATTGGTCAATTTCATTAGAGCCCGGCCATTAATTGCACACTTGTATTCCTCGTTGTCAGGAAATGGGAGGCGAACATGAGCAGCTTCTATTTCACACGGAGGTTCGCTGAATTTCCAGATGTCGGGTTTTGCGTCGCCTCTACAAATTGCATTCAGAGGGGAAGACGTTTCTGGTTGATGAGAAGTTCGCCCACTTGCTCACTTCGCTTAAATTGAAATTTCTAGTGTGTTATATATTTTACATTAGCCATTCCCACCACACCTGCGTAAATACTTGGGAATTTATTTGCAGTTTCATCCTTTTACCATCATGTATTGTTCAATGCAAAGTGGATAAAAAAGTGATGTGTTTAGCGTTCAGGATGTCACCGAACAGACAATGGGGCTTTGATGACAGATCAAATACATAAGACACACACGTAAACAAGAACACATTTGAGATGTTTCACGTGGGAGCGATGTCATGCCAAATTAACGTCTGGCTCTGGTTAATTGGTCTTAAGCCAAACGCACATCCCATTAAGAAGCAGACAGCATGAACTAGAGAAATGAAAGGAACGGGAAATGCAATTCTCTTCCGTTTAAACCAATCAAACCATCCAGAATTAACAAAGCCATAATGAACAGGAAACGGACGCCGTTCTGCCCGTTCAGGTTCGAGACAGGGCGGCAGCATGCATTGTCAAACACATTTGTAAAACAGAGACGTGAGAAAAAAACGCACAGTGTATAACAGGAAAATGTTAAGTCTTCACACAGGGAGGTGGGGAAACAGACGGAAAGGTTAGTTTATTCAGTTTTCCCTGAAGTAAAGCCGGAGGAGTTTGGCACCAGAATTGATGGGAAGACATGCAGAGAATGCAGACAAATGCTAGTCTTGCTCATGCTCTCACTCCCCAGGGCAGATGATGTGGTTTCTGTGGTCATGCCAGCCAGCCAGCCTCCCCACATTAGACAGTTGTACAGGACACAAAGGGCAGGGTTGTGTGGTGTAACAACAGGAAATAGAGGCCGTCAGGGAAGGAACAGGGTAGATTAGGGCTCGACGCGAGTCTGACTGCTCACAGAAAGCCTCAAACGTCTCAAAGTCATAGATGTGAACCTCACCTGAGGATGTCTGCGCCGAGGTGACTGGGATCGTCTCTATGAGGTGGGCCGGCTCAGATGGACTCTGGTCAGCCTCCGCGACAGCAGCATCCGCGACAGCAGCATCCGCGGTTTCCACAGGGGCAGGATTGTTACCTGGGTCAGATAGCTCTCATAAGTGCCATATCCCTTATGTGATGTTCTCCAACAAAACATTAACAAATGCCCACTGGACACTGTAAGGTGTGATAGATACCATATGTGAGGGAAGCTGGTGTCTCCTGAGATGATGGGGTGACGGTTTCTTCTTTCTGGGTGGAGGCAGCTAAAGTCTCCTGAGCTGATGGGGTGACAATTTCCTCGTTCTCTGGGATGGCAGCAGATGTCTCCTGAGCTGGCAGGGTGACAGTTTCTTCTTCCTGGGTGGGGGCAGCTGATGTCTCCTGAGCTAATGGGGTGACGGTTTCTTCTTCCTGGGTGGGGGCAGCTGATGTCTCCTGAGCTGATGGGGTGACGGTTTCCTCGTTCTCTGAGGGGGCAGCAGATGTCTCCTGAGCTGATGGGGTGATGGTTTCTTCTTCCTGGTTGGAGGCAGCAGATGTCTCCTGAGCTGATGGGGTGACGGTTTCCTCGTTCTCTGGGGGGGCAGCAGGTGTCTTCTGAGCTGATGGGGTGATGGTTTCTTCTTCCTGGTTGGAGGCAGCAGATGTCTCCTGAGCTGATGGGGTGACGGTTTCTTCTTCCTGGTTGGAGGCAGCAGATGTCTCCTGAGCTGATGGGGTGACGGTTTCTTCTTCCTGGTTGGAGGCAGCAGATGTCTCCTGAGCTGATGGGGTGACGGTTTCTTCTTCCTGGTTGGAGGCAGCAGATGTCTCCTGAGCTGATGGGGTGACGGTTTCTTCTTCCTGGTTGGAGGCAGCAGATGTCTCCTGAGCTGATGGGGTGACGGTTTCCTCGTTCTCTGGGGGGGTAGTGGTAGCGTAGACAGGCTCGGAAGACAACGACGGTGCAGTCTTTACCTGGATCAGAGGCTCTGCTGAAAGAGCAGCAGCAGTGACGACCACTGAAAGAAACGGGAAATGAAGAACAACCTCAGCGTCACAAAGCAAATACCAAAGGTCTCAGTGTCGGACCCTGACCCAATCTGCTGGTTCAGCCCGATTCAAAACCGCATATTCAACAGCACGCCAAACTCGCTGCATGATCCCGTAGATAAACATGACTTAACCAGTGTATAGTTGTCTTTACAGAGAGCCTCGTCTGTACCTGATTGTAAAACCTTCTCTAGTTCTGGCTCGGCGGTACCGGGGCTGGAGTCGAGGCCGTCTTTCTGGACCCTGACCTGGGCCGGACTCCCCTCGGTGCCGGGCGGTTTCAGGGGGCTCTCCCCGATGCTGCTCCTGGGTGACTGCATCTCCATCTCCTCTCCCCAGTCTGTGACCGGCTGGTGCCCGTCCAGGAGGGAGAAGGGGCTGAGGGGCTTGGTGCACTCGGAGGAACCCCGGGTCTCCTGGGCTGAGGTGATGTTGATTTTGGGCCGCAGCTTGCGCTTCTCTTTGGGCGTGGCATCTGATTGTTGGGGGGATGGAAAGGGAGAGGTGGGGACAGACTTCCCAGCTGCCATTTCTGAGCCAGGTGACTTCGTCGGGGACTGGCGATTCTCTCCCTCCTGCTCCTGCTCCTCCTCCTCCCCTTCTTCTTCCTCTCCCTCCTCCTCGTCACCCACCTCCACATCAGACCACTCGTCGTCATCCTCCTCAGCGTCACTCCTCTTCTCGATCTGAGAGAAAAAAGCAGTCACGGCAGAATGAGATCATGTTTAAAAATATCACAAGGTGACTTGGGCTCTGCTGGTGTCCTGTGAAGACACTGGCGGTGCCATTTTGTTAAGGAAAATTCAAGTATATATGATGTAATAATATTTTTCTCTCTCATGATACCACGTATAAATTAGTGTATGGGCCTATTGGGAGTCCAATTCTATTCAGGTCATGTTACAGTAATAATAAGAAAGAGAAAACCAAAAAATGCAAACAATGTCAAGCATAAACAAACCTGACACATTTCTGATTACAAAGGTTTAGGACCAATATTGTGCAGTTGTAACAAATACTTGCAAACCAAATGCCTAACCAGCCAGTCAATACCCATAATGATCAATATGTTTTGGCTCATCAGTGTACACACACACACACGACAGCGACTTTATTAGGTACACGTTTCATACCGCTTATTAAGGACAAGGGCATTATGAAGACCATCATCTGCTCTTTAAGGCGGGCCATTGGCCACATTCTGCTGTCTCTATGCGACCTTCACACCTCCTAGACACAGAGTCGAGCGGCACAGATTGAGACTGATCCCTATCACCCTGGAAACGGACAGTTCAGAACCTTCTGGTCTTAACTGACAGTTCAGAACATGTGTTGTGGCACATTCCTTCCGTAACCAGCATTGAAACGTTCTGTGAGTAATGCCACAGTAGACCAGCTGTCAGTTAAGACCAGAAGGCCAGCCATTGTTGCCCGTGTGCATTGATGGATGAGCCTTGGAGGCGTAACACCATAAGGAACACCTTTGGTTTGTCCTTTGTCCCTCCTCAAACCACTGTCACCAGGTACTGACCACCACTGACCGGGAGCACCCCACAAGCTCCTCGAACCACTGTCACCAGGTACTGACCACCGCTGACCAGGAGCACCCCACAACCACCTCGAACCACTGTCACCAGGTACTGACCACCGCTGACCGGGAGCACCCCACAACCACCTCGAACCACTGTCACCAGGTACTGACCACCGCTGACCGGGAGCACCCCACAACCACCTCGAACCACTGTCATCAGGTACTGACCACCACTGACCAGGAGCACCCCACAACCTCCCAGAACCACTGTCACCAGGTACTGACCACCACTGACCAGGAGCACCCCACAACCTCCCAGAACCACTGTCACCAGGTACTGACCACCACTGACCGGGAGCACCCCACAAGCTCCTCGAACCACTGTCATCAGGTACTGACCACCACTGACCAGGAGCACCCCACAACCTCCCAGAACCACTGTCACCAGGTACTGACCACCACTGACCGGGAGCACCCCACAAGCTCCCAGAACCACTGTCACCAGGTACTGACCACTGCTGACCAGGAGCACCCCACAACCTCCCAGAACCACTGTCACCAGGTACTGACCACCGCTGACCAGGAGCACCCCACAAGCCTGGCCTGGTTTCATAGATGCTCAGACTCAGTCGTCTGGCCATAAAGGTCTTTACTCCTGCCCATTTCTACTACATCCAACAAGTTCACTTGCTTGTTTGCTTACCGTCACTTATCTATAATATATAGATACACACACACACAAATATATAGATTACTAATATGCTGATTCGAGAGGACAAACCTTTTGTGGCGAGGAAACTTTGGGCTTCCGTTCCTCTTTCTTCTGGGTTCTCTCTCTCTTGGGCAGGTCCTGTTTCTCCTCATTCTGGTCCTCCTTCTCTCCCTCCCAGCGGTTATCATGCATGCTATCAAAGACAGTCAGTCAGTGAAACCGGAAGACAAACACTAGATCTAACATGCAGTGTAAGAGACGCTGTACCTGTAGCTCTGCCTCTGTCCTCGTTCCCTCCCCCGGCCTCGCTCCCCTCGCTCCCCCTCCCTGGGTCCTCTGCCCTGCCCAAGGAAGTCTCCGAACGTGGGTGCCTGGGGGGGCCGTTTCACATCATCTATGGAAGGTAGGAAGAGAGTTTACATTAGAAGGGTGGGGTTTCAATGTAGTAATAGGGACATGACATTGTGGAAATAAGATGTGTTAGAATGGAAACACTTGAATGCATTTGTTTGGGTTAGAGGGGTAGATTGGGTAACGTCTTGATGCCTAATGAACTGAGTGTCAGGGAAAGGGAGGAACAGAGGGAGGGGTGGGGTTTGACTTGCCTCTCCTGCTGCCTGCCTTGTCAGGCAGCATGTCCTCTGTAGCTACAGCTGGGTCCTCCTTGAACCTGTGAAAGCACAGCAACGACAGAACACGTGGAGGTTTACACCAAGTCACAGCCTCACCCGGCACATATCAGGCCAGCCTCACCAACACATATCTATATGGACCTACAGAGAACATGCAGGCATGGAAAGGTCATTGGGTTCGGTTTATGTTTTTTAACCCTGGTTATGTTCTACTAACAATCAAAAGGACTGTAGCTTTCTGGACCGTGTCTCTCAATCTACCGTGTGTCCCAGACTTCCCTGGAGTTGGATCTGGTAATAGCATGTTATTTTTACAGATGCAGAGCGCCTGGTTTGATTCAGTGAACATCATTAATGTAGTGGACCAAGCCTTGGCTGCCTGTATTTTTTTTATCAAGGTGCGATCAGAGAACGTCTGTGATGGCAGAGGTCATCCCAGGTCACTCACATGGTGTCCGTTTTCTGGGCGTCCCACTCCCGTTTCCACTGGCCTGTGGCGTTCCGGTGTCTGGCCAGACGCTCCTCGTCGATCTCCTCGCGCTCCTTCTTCCAGCGGAGGTACTCGGCACGCTCGCGGCCCGTCATCGACATGGTCATATCCGTGGAGCCTCTACCGGACCACGGACCACCACCGGACCTCCGACTCTGTGGGGAGGAGGGAAATGACAGCAGGAGGCAGAGGAGATAAAGGAAATACATTATGAACAGGCAAAACCAATTGCCATGTCACACTCTACCACATATTAGGATTGCTTCGTCCGGTGTCTCCATAATATGGCTGTCATATTCACTTATTGGATCGTTTGTAAAATGTAATACAAAAAGCTGAGAGAAACGGGTCATTGAGACAATACTCACAGTCCACTCCTTCTCCTGCTCAGATCCTGTCTTCACATTGTCAAAGTCCAGTCCGCCCCAGTTCCTGACGTGTCTGCGGCTGCCCTCTTTGCGGTCCATATCCGGGACTGGCCCGGAGCGCCTCGGATCGTCCAGGAAGTTCCGGATAGGCTTGTCCCCTTCAGTAGGCTACATGGGGATGTGCATGGTTATACTCCATCTATCCCATAACATTCCTGTTAGCCTGTATTCATGCATATACTCCATCTATCCCATAACATTCCTACTAGCCTGTATTCATGCATATACTCCATCTATCCCATAACATTCCTACTGGCCTGTATTCATGCATATACTCCATCTATCCCATAACATTCCTACTAGCCTGTATACATGCTTATACTCCATCTATCCCATAACATTCCTACTAGCCTGTATTCATGCATATACTCCATCTATCCCATAACATTCCTACTAGCCTGTATACATGCTTATACTCCATCTATCCCAACATTCCTAACATTATACTCCATCTACCCATAACATTCCTACTAGCCTGTATTCATGCATATACTCCATCTATCCCATAACATTCCTACCTAGCCTGTCCCATTCCTACTAGCCTGTATTCATGCTTATACTCCATCTATCCCATAACATTCCTACTGGCCTGTATTCATGCATATACTCCATCTATCCCATAACATTCCTACTGGCCTGTATTCATGCATATATATCTCCATCATTCCTACTCCCATAACATTCCTACTGGCCTGTATTCATGCATATACTCCATCTATCCCATAACATTCCTACTGGCCTGTATTCATGCTTGTACTCCATCTATCCCATAACATTCCTACTGGCCTGTATACATGCATATACTCCATCTATCCCATAACATTCCTACTGGCCTGTATTCATGCATATACTCCATCTATCCCATAACATTCCTACTAGCCTGTATACATGCTTATACTCCATCTATCCCATAACATTCCTACTAGCCTGTATACATGCTTATACTCCATCTATCCCATAACATTCCTACTGGCCTGTATTCATGCATATACTCCATCTATCCCATAACATTCCTGCTAGCCTGTATTCATGCTTATACTCCATCTATCCCATAACATTCCTACTAGCCTGTATTCATGCTTATACTCCATCTATCCCATAACATTCCTACTGGCCTGTATTCATGCTTCTACTCCATCTATCCCATAACATTCCTGCCAGCCTGTATACATGCTTATACTCCATCTATCCCATAACATTCCTACTGGCCTGTATACATGCTTATACTCCATCTATCCCATAACATTCCTGCTAGCCTGTATTCATGCATATACTCCATCTATCCCATAACATTCCTACTGGCCTGTATTCATGCATATACTCCATCTATCCCATAACATTCCTACTGGCCTGTATACATGCATATACTCCATCTATCCCATAACATTCCTACTGGCCTGTATACATGCATATACTCCATCTATCCCATAACATTCCTACTGGCCTGTATTCATGCATATACTCCATCTATCCCATAACATTCCTACTGGCCTGTATACATGCATATACTCCATCTATCCCATAACATTCCTACTGGCCTGTATTCATGCATATACTCCATCTATCCCATAACATTCCTACTAGCCTGTATTCATGCTTATACTCCATCTATCCCATAACATTCCTACTAGCCTGTATACATACAATCAGTTTTTCCCAAAATGTCCTACTGCATGTACCCTTTGTCCTCTTTCATACTCAGCAATCATCTCCATCTCCTCATTCATCTTCTCAATGTTCTGCCTCCTTTTCTCCTCCCATTCCTTCAATGGCACAACAAAAAAACAATAGAACATATTTTAGAATCAACAAAGAACATAAGACAGTATTCATTTTCAATCACCATAGCTCCATAATGATACAAAAGCGGTTCAATAAAAAAATCTTTGTTTTTCTTTCTTGTAATCACTAAAATATGTACACCTCTGCCCCTCGAAAGTCATGAACATCATCGTCAAAACCGAAAGGTAAGAAAAAAATCAACGCAGAAATGATACTAATAACAAATGACGCTACTAAGACCATACAAGCGCATCCACACAGCCGTTGACTTCACTCACCTTAGACATCCTGTCACCGCCCTGTGGTCCTCCATCATCACGTCCTCTTCCTCCTCTTGCTCTCCTTCCTCCTCGCGGTGCACCACGACCAGGTACCTCTCCAGGTCCCTCCATGCCCGGGCCCCGGTCTTCTCTTGGTGGTCTGTCATGGGCCTGGCGTGGGTCAGCTAGAGGTCTGTCAGGACGCTGCTCCCTCCTATCTGGCCGTTGTCCACCTCCTCTCTGTCCTCCCCTGCTGAGCCTCCCAGACCCAGGCCTCCGCGGAGGACTATCGTCTAGTTGCCTAGGAACGTCTCCCTCCTCAGAGTCCCGCCTGCCTCTGGGTGGACCTTTTTTCCATTCATTTTTTACTCTTTTCTCCTGCAGGGGAGAACAGAAATGTTGATTTTAACAGCAAAGAAATGTATCTACTAAAATACAACGGGGGAGGATTTTGCAAAGATTGCTAAAGTGAATTGATGCCGACCTCACACTCATAGACCCGTCCTCACACCACAGAAGTCTCTAAAGTAATGGACACATATATACATGACACAAGTTGCTTGAAGGCTGAGTTATATACTCATATTCGTCTGTGAGCCAATCAGAATAAGCGACCTGAACAGTATGAAGAAAAGTGGGGTGGATCACAGGTGTAGGCGACAATCTGGGCCAGACAAGATCTCCACAGGCTTTGACTAAAACGCACGTCAGCAGGTCTCTTCATGGGAGGCTGATTCAAAACAGGCTGCTTGAAAAGTGGTTGCACATTCTGTAATTATCCTCAGGAACAGAACTGGCTCGATAGCATCCCATTCAGCTGCCAGATGGTACTCTATTCTGCTAACTGTTACCTGGGTTCTTCAAGCCCTGGTCAAAAGTAGTGCAGTGAGTAGTGCGCTATTTAGGACACACTCCAGTCACTGATTTGCATGCACTCCTGTAGAATGTTTTGATAACTTTTATCTGTATATACAGCAAAATGCATAATCAAACTGAAGCATTTGAATTTAATGGTGGAACCTATCAGACCATATTCAAGTTTAATATTACAGAGGGGTGACCCAGAGGGAAGGAAATTGGCCTACAGATCTGTTGAAACACCAGATCCAGTCCAGAGCTCATTCAGCAACTCCATCATTTTCACCACCCCGTTACAAATAAAGCACGCTTACAATAAATGCAATGAAAACATGTTGAGAGACAATCGGAATAAAGGCAACCATTTGCACACCACTGTCGGCTGTCACTTTCCTATTGTTCCAGCTGCTGTATGACATATGATCCTGTTAGCTCCACCGCATGTCAACATTCTCCATTAGACAGCCCTAATCTCATCCAGCTGCCACAGCAGACGGGTAGCAATGGTTTGATTGACAGGAAATTGAAATCTAAAACGATTACGGTATGATCGTACAGAGCTCAGGAGGTTATCTCTAGGTCAAGTGGTTGAGCGCACACATGTTTTCAAATAATCTTTGTTTATCTTTGTCTGCACTTACAAATAAATGTAAAAAATCGTAGCAATTTTTTTAACGGCATAGATAGAAATGATGGGAATATATAGCCCATATCAATTTTTTTTGGAGTGAATGTTCTTGCATGTCGTCATTAGTCTGAGTTAGCCCACCGGTAGTTAGCCCACCGGTAGTTAGCCCACCGGTAGTTGGCCCACAGGTAGTTAGCCCACCGGTAGTTAGCCCACCGGTAGTTAGCGCTGATGGTCCTTCTGTTCTCACCCCTGCTGGTTTGGAGAGGTCAATGGTAACAGTGAAGTTCTCCTTCTCTGTCCTCCGTCTGTCTCCCTCTGGCGGGCCATCATGGGGGCGGCCATCATGGGGGCGGCCATCATGGGGGCGGCCATCTTGGGGGCGGCCATCTTGGGGGCGGCCCTTCCTGGGAGGGTGTGTCTTTACTGCAATCCCCTCCTGCTCCGCCTTCTTTTTGTCCTCCTCTATCTCCTGTAAAAACATTACAGCAGTTGGTTATAAAAATATAAGACAGGTGTGTCAGAGTCACTTTAACATGACACATTAAAAAAATCTACAGAAAAGCAGGAAATAACCAGTAAAATGATCCAGATGCTAATTTGCTAAGACAGGTCATTTGCAAACTGGCTGTAAGATTTCATATCCGTTAAATGGTATCTTGTGTTATTCGTATCCCAGAAAAACACTTCCATGCTCTCCCATACTGGCACCAAAGGGATATTAACTCTCTGCCCCATGCTCTCCTTACAGGTGCCAGAGGGATATTAGCTCTCTGCCCCATGCTCTCCCCACTGAACCACACAAATGGTGCTACAGTAGGACTAGAACTCTAATACTTTGGAAGCTCACCTGGTACCTCCGGACCAGAGCCTCATTCTTCTTGCGCAGCGCCTCAATCCTCCTGTCAAGCTCTGCATCTTTCTCCTCCTTCGTCTTTAGATCCACCACTGTGGACTGAAGAAGGGATGGTACAAATGCATTCAGAATAAATGTGTATTGTCATTTGATTTCCAGTAAGGTTTGCATTACCACATTTTCAAAGAAGCTACAAAATCACAACACATTTTAAGAATTGTGACATGTAAGTGATCCTAAGAAAGAAGCAAAAACTTACCATGGCCAACAGCCCGTCCTAATGCACAGGTGGTGGAATAAAATATTACCTCTCCCAGCCGACGGGGGTTTTTAACAAATCTGTCAGAAATACAGAATAGAGGGATATTAATTAACACACACTACACAGTAACAACTGCGGTGCATAGACAAATCGGTTCTCATTTAAAACAGCATGAATATAGGTTCCCAGAATGGATGGCTACTTTAGACTGTGGTATTGTGAGCCAATAATAACACGAGCCGAAGATGTTTGAGACAAATTGAAACCCTAAATCCTTAATAAGCCCATCAGGTGCAAAGCCTTCGTAAGCGTATTAGGGAGTTAGTTCATGGATTAAAAATAAGTTAAGTGGGACAAGCAAACTGCACTATGATGCTATTATTATTATTATTATGTAGAAATAAACAGGTAAAAAGCGTTGACTTTGCTCGTGTTTTACTTCACACTATTAAAGTAAGCACACCGGGCCGTGTCTAACCCGTGATCAGTCGAGGAGCCCCCTGTTAGGACTGGGTTCATGACTAGTTAAAAAATACTACATTGTTTAACAAGAGGTCTGCGTAAACAATAAAAGTATATCATTGAATTCTAACTGGATTACCTTAATCCAAACCAGCAGTAGTTGCACACACCGTGTGCTCAACAAAACGTACCTAATCCAGACCAAGAAGGCAACAAAAACCTAGTACTTCCGGGTTATGTATTGTGTTGTCATTTTAAAAAATAAAAGTCCCGTAATGTCTAATTGCTTAATCGACATATTATTCTGGTTATAACAAAAATAATGAATCTTCTCATTTCTATGTAAGCCAAAATGCTAATATTTTTTTTTCTTGGAAACCTCGTTTATATGGACTGTCACTGTACACACATCCCTGCAGCTATTTGTGTCTCAGAGAAACGATTTCCATTTGTGACAGACTATGTACATTTATGGGGCTAATGTTGAAACACAAGCCATCGACTTCAATACAATTTATTAATCAAAAAAGCATTTTTTTAAACAAGCTGTATACACATTCCACAAATACAAAAAGTCTAAAAGGCGGGAGAATGTCAGCCACCCATTCCAGTATTCTGGAAAATCCCCTCCAAAGAGAAGCTGGACAATCAACTGGACGTCTACACGTCCATGAGCAAGGATCTCCTAAATCACAGGTGTCAAACCAGTTCCACGAAGGGCCTAGTGGATGCTGGTTTAATTGGTTCCCAATTGAGACCTAAACAACCAGGCGACGGTAGAACCTAACCAGTTATTGACCTATTTAATGAATCAAGTTCAAGTAGACCCTCTGTTCTCCATGGAACCGGTTTGACCCCTGTTGCCTAGAGGCCGACTTAGATTTCTACATGGCCATGGTTGGATGTAACTACATGGAGTAGAAACTTGCTGGTGGACTGGGAGAGAAAGCATTCTAAATTGCAGACAGACTATCCACGGACAATTCATTAGTAGAACTACACTGCAATGGAGAAGGGGCAGAAGTGACAACCAGAGTCAAAATGTATTTTTAAGCACTGTTTTTGGAACCAATTTTGGGTACACAGGCACAGAAATATGTTATAGGACAACGTTTAAGCTCTCTAAGCTTCATTTACACAGGCAACCAATTCCTATTTTGCCAAAGAAGAATACAAGTCATGAGAAGTTGCGATATGATTAATCGAAAGACCAATTAGTAGTAGACATTAGAATTTGTCTGCCGGGTGTAAAGCCAGCTGTTACACAGAGTTCAGCGGTTTTGTTAATTCTTTTCTCTCATTTGTACTGTGAGCTGAGCTCAGTACTTTTAAGTGTGATCAAAAACCTAAGAAGTATGATAGTCTGCAGGTGTTTGCTTTGGAGTAATTTCGGGTCATTCTTTGAAATTGTAAATGCTATTTGGGATTTCATTTGAATTTAGTCCAGTATATGCTTCCATAGTATCTAGTATGCAATATAAGATTACACACGTTATATATCCTGTACTCAAAATTGAACTTCCTGCCACATATCTTTAACAGACAGCATAAAAAAATCAAGCATTTGTGATTTACCACCATGAACATATATTGTATAAACTAGAAATATTTGTATAATTCCAAATTAAGTATGACCGTCGAAATATATCAACAGATTGCAGCTTGATCAGCAAAATCATGTAATGTAATGAAAATGTAAATAGTTTAAATCCACAGGGGGGCGACAATGTTTTCCAAACAAATGATCATCCAATGTCCTGTAGTCATTGGCCTTAACAGCGTCTGGCACAGAGGCAAAATAACTCATACCTACAGATGGCAATGTATAAAATAGATTTAAAGAACATGAAATCAGCATTGTCATCTGTTAACAAATACAGACCCAAAAATATGTGTTGGTGAAAAGGGCACGTATAATAGTCTCTTCAAAATGTTCAAATTCATAGTGTATGCCTAAATTGCAACACCTAGAATTTTTTTAATTGACCTTCATGATAAACAAGTATCTCTTAACCCTTCTACTAATGTACATTAATCTTGATTCGTCATCATGATTAAAATGTGAGGAAATTCCTTTAATGAACAAGGCAAAAAAGGTAAATTACAATACCCTGCTATTGTCTACGCTTTTCACATTTACACATTTTGTCTATGTGCGGGTGCTGAAAATATTTGAGCTCGAAAATTTATTCGGTGTATTTGAAAAACCCGGGATGAAAAAATTACCCACGAGTTGCGGAGCAACAATAAAATAACACTTCCGGGTCACGAGAATGAGAAAATATTTACAAAAATGTAAACCAATTTATAAGTTCGAAACTGACTAAATGAATGCATTACATTTTTAAGGAAAAACAATTCTGTAAACACTTAACAATAACAATAATTAATTCTTAACAATAATTAATGTTCATATGTAAGAGTCAATAAAAGTGTGGTATTATAATGTGTGTGTAAATTCAATACTTATTGCCTCAAAGCTATAAAAAAAATATTCCATGTGCTGCTGTAAATGCATTGTAGGAAATGTTGAAAAGATTGTGTAGATTAAGAATATAATAGAAAATCAAGGGGCTCTGTGTAATTGCAATTGTTGCTGTCGTTTTACTCCGCCAGTTCAATTGGCCGCAATGCAATGCAACTCAATGAATATGAAATACATATTAACCTATACAGAAAAAAAATATTCTGTGCACCGAAGTAAATGTATTCTAGGAATACTGTAGGAAAAATGCTGGAGAGAAAAACAATATTTTTGCTGGATTTCGCACACAGTGCCCATCTGAAACTGATGGGCACCAGCACCAATAATAATGATATCGTAAGCATTATTATTTAATTTTTGAAATATACTTTCAACAATAAAGTGATTGATCCTATGCAAACTAAATATTTAAACTATAAAACTCTTTATTTTATTTATAATTGTATGATGTATTTAAAATATACACTACCCAAAGTTGCAAAATCGAATCTTTTGGAATGTTATACATGTTGCGGGTTTCCTTGGACTTTTATTTGGAAGGCAAAATCGGAAAACCGGAAGTCATATTGTTGTTGCCGATTCTCTTATGTTGCCAACACGACGCTAATGTTTACGTTTTTAACCAATCGCTCAACCCTTGTCTCGGCTACTGATACCTTGTTTCCAGGCAGAAAAGTGGCTGAATAGCCTATTCATGAATAGCATCTCTGTCACACGGTTGCATCGTTGTCATGGTCACTGACGCCAAAGCCAATCAACCGCACTGGCTACGAGCATGGATGCGCGCGCACTCTGGATGCAAAAGCAGGGATCAGTGCATCAAGCAGCCGGTAAATAATGACCATAGACAAAGATTTTTTCAAATATTTATATTATTGATTTTCAAATCCTTGTAACTACAGGCACTTGTCGGTACATTATCAAAAACAGGGATATACACCACCGTTCAATCGGTTGGGGTCTCTTAGAAAGTTCCTCGTTTTCCATAAAAACAAACTTGAAATGAGCTTGAATCGAAAATATAGCTAAATGAATAAGATATTTAGTAGTTGACAAAGTCAAGAATAATGATTTTTAATTGAAATTATAATTGTGTCCTTCACATTTTGATTTTGCATTACAGCAACTTACAGCCCTGTCAGACCTTTGGCCTTCTTGTTGTAAATGTGTTCTATGTAATCTGAAGAGATTTCACCTAATGCTTCCTGAAGCACCTTACACAAGTTGGATTGGCTTGATAGCATTTCTTAAATTCCATTGGGTCAAGCTATTCTCACAACATCTTAATAAGGTTGGAACACAGAGAGTGTGCTGGCCACTCCATTATAGACAGAATACCAGCTGACTTTTCTTTCCTAAATAGTTATTGTTTTGTTTGAAGCTGTGCTTTGGATCATTGTCCTGTCAAGCGCCGGCCTTACTTCTTCAAGATCCCTGAGGCACCAGTTCTCAATAAATGTACTGTAGATTTGACTTTCAAGAGCCCTGTGTGTCCAGCGCAAATACGCTCGCAAACGTACACTCACACACCATCTTGTTGTTAAACAAAACACTGACAACGCCGGCACGTAAGATTTGTATTGCATTTGATTGGGCAATTGTGTAACTTGAAACTGGTGTCACTGAGTCAACACTTCAAGAGTGAGTATAGAGGAATCAGTTACAGGTTTGTATTGACCGATCTGTTGTCACCAACGATGACGTGTCCGAAGTCAGTATTATTGTCTGTCTATCCTCCATGGTCCACCGGGACTCTGAACTTGTCACTGAGCAAAAGGTGTCCTGTTCGTGCCGTGCAATGGCAACCACCACTCTGAGATCTGTAAACAGATACCCTGTCATGACCTAATAATTTTGACATGCCAACAACAGGCCCATGAGAGCCAATGTAGGAGCCAGTGGGCAGGGTTAGGGAGTTAACCGATTACAGAAAAACAAGAACTGTCAAATGCTACATTACAAGCAAAAATATGGGAATCGGATTGCAGATCATTTTGAAAAAATGATTGATTCTTTTTTTGATTACTTTTTATATAAAAAAAATAAGTGCACTAAATAGTTGGTACTCGTTGCATGTTTGACATTTTCATTGTATTGTCTTAAAACATCGTTATTCACACCCCAAAGTAACAGGTTTGCAATATTTGAGGAGGAAATGTGTGTTGACCACCAATTTTAAATAATAACGGGCACAGATTTTGCTTTGTACTTTTGGGGTATTGTGTGTAGATGGATGACAATTTTTACCTGTAACGTACTTATATTTATTGAATTACCCAAGTCTAGAATACAACAAAAAGACAAGTGACAAGTGAAGTGGTTTGGCTTGCGGGACTGTTGACACAGATGCATTGGGACAAAACCTAGGCTCTTGAACTATCACAGACCCAGGCCACATCATTAATATAATATGACATAATACCTAACACAGAGGCCCATGTGTTACTGGCTATGTCACCTTAAAGTTTTTTTTATTATAATGATGACATCCTTTTGATTTTCTTTTACTAGCCCACCCTAGTGAAATATGGTATGGCCCATTTGTCAGAATTGCCAGTTTTATATAACCCTATTGTCCCACATAATTTTGGATACAATCAAAAAGCAAACTCAACCTTTGTCATGTTCTTGTGCCAATACCCCAAATGTCTCACGAACACGTTAATATTTTACTTTTGTTTCCACCGCTAATCCTGATGTTCGGCTCCTGGCATGAGAGAGCATATGTGAATCTCATGGGGACTGCTGGAGATGCACATTCCTTCACATTGTGATCCGCGGCCTTATGATAACAAGACATTGTAGGAATAAGGCAGTTCCAGAGGGGAGGGTGGGAACAGCTGACTCCTCCCTGATTCATGAGCCATCTGTCTAGGTTGCCCGGGGGGATGATGAGGTCATGTTTGCTCGTGAAGTATCATACTCCTTATCACTAATGCTTTGTTTAAACAGGAGCATTACAGCACACATTTAATTCATTATCGTACAACATAACCGTTCTTGTGACCTTTACATAGATATCTTAACCCATGCCTGGACTGACCCACATAAAGTGGCTGTAAATGTAACTGATTTAAGTCCTTGCATTTGTGTTAAGGTATATTGCTTTTTTTTTAAAGACAAATGTATAGTTCATTGTTATTCTACACTGTATCTAGACAGTATATTCATAGATTAAACCAATGTGTGTGATATATTATACAATGGCTAAGGGCTGTTTACATTTATAATCCACACAGATACCAACGATATAACCCAGGCATGGTATATTTGCAATATGCTACCAATACTCAAAGTGCCTTGTTGCTGTTGTCAGCAACATTATCAGCAAGGAGAAAATGCTATTCTTTGTCATTCCATGATTAACATGTACCATTCTCATAGACCAGGGCTTTCTGTCAATTTACATTTAGAGTTTTAACTTTAAGATTTATATTGATACATACTCTAAATATGTTTGGTCATCTCATTGTAATGAATGGATTTTAGTGAAATTAGTAAACACAATATTTAAAAAATATCTGCAATATTTCTTCAGGGTGAATATCATTTAAATACTTCACCTGTCTTCCTGTGTTAAGTAGTGATTGTAAGTAGCTTTATATATTTTTGTGACTATTTCCTGTAATATATGTTCATTATGTAATACACTGTGTGTATACAGTTCACAGTAAAGTTTCAGCGCCACGGGCAGACCTGTTTGTCATGCACTGTCTCCTGCACAACAGTGGAATCTACGGTTGCTACGGTACCCTGAAGTAGTGGTGCAAACTGATGATGATTGGCTCAGGTGACAAGTTAGTCTCTCAGCACACTGCCATTAACTTGCGGGTAGGAGTAGAGGCAGCTGTTTGCCCCATGCCACCTTAGAGGCCCCCAACAGTGCTTGTTTAGCAGCCAGTTGGCACAGCAATGAGAGCTAATTTGTGAAATGAGGGGGTTGGAGATTTAAGCAGTCTCCTATCTTTGTAAACCGGAGGGGCGAGGGGGGGATGGGGGTTCGGAGGAGGGGTGTTGGATAATGGATGATGTCATTGTGGCAACCCAAACATTGGCTCGGCTTACAATGTGTTTGGAGCCGTGCTGTGTCCTTCTGTTTTGGATACTACCAGACTGATGAGGTAAACACAGACACCTCATATGAGTGGGATGATCAAATGAATGTAAATCACCGGCAAGAAGATTTGCTTACGAACACACGAGGCACAATTTATACACATATTTAATTGATGATTTCTGAACCAGGTTGGTCTAAGGAAAATACCTACATTACTGTACCGTCAACTGTTGACTGCCAAATTCATAAGATATGTCATGTTAAAGTGCCTACAGACAACTTTGGGCAGTGATGGCCATGGTTGAAATACCCCTGATATTCACTCCAAGGGTTGGATGTTCAAATGTGTGAAGAGGTCATTTTTTCATCCTTGTCCCAAACCATAACCTCTGTAATTCAGTGTTTACCTTAATCCCAATTTAACCCTTTCCATTGCCTGAACGTAGGGAGGAGAAGCTTCCCTTACTCTTTGAGGTTGTACTCTATGAATATTGTATTGGGTGCGAACCAGCAGTGTGTCTGTGTGGGTCACACCAAGGTTCTTTGCCCTTTGAGAGGGGGACACTGGGCAGGTTTTAACCATGATGGATGTCCTGAAGGAGACATCAGTGATTGAAGGGCAGCTCAGTCTTGTTAAGCTTGAAGTGACGAGTTGTCATCCAAGCGGAGATGTGTGTTGTCACCTGGGTGTCGACAAAGAAAAAAAGCTGAGTGTTCATCCATGTTGATGATTTGCAGTGAGGAGGAACTGAGTTGAGTTGAGAGGTGACGAGCACAGAGGAGAAATGTCTGAGGTGGATCGGAGAGGAGAAGAGAGGCCAGCCGCAAAAAAGTGTGGGAATTCAAAAAAGAGGAAAGAGAAGATGCATAACCTGCTGGAAATGCATTTGCGGTAGAATCTAGGCAAAATCTGAGCCATTGCCCAGATACAATACCTCAGAAAATGTATAAACATATACCCACCTAATTGGGGGTCCCAGTATGACCTGATAAAAATACAAAAGGCTGTAACCAAAAAGAAATGCCCCTCCAGTTTTTGGGGCCTAGATCCAATTCCAAAAATACCTCATGGGCTTAGACAGTTTCTGTCAGATTACAGATCCTAAACCCTTTGACCCTATGATCAATGCCAGTGACTTTTATTAAGATTAATGAGGTTTGCTGCAACCTGTCACATGCGCTGGGAAAAAAACGTAAGAAATAGTAGTCGATAGACTGTCGAGAAGTCCGGTAAACTACGATATGCAAGGCAGCACAGCAGCTGATGTAGTCAGTCACGATGACGCCACTATTGAAAAAACCTTCCTGTGTCGCAATCAAAGTTAAAACAATCCTGCCACCGGTGTGTAAAGCAATTATACATATTTGGATATATCTTCATTTTCTAAGCCTGCTGGTAGCTTATTTGTTACCCAGCAAGCTGAACAGGATATTGCTTTACACTGTCAAACCACTGGTGACAAGAACTCATGCTTGTTTACTGTTCCATAATGCATTATATGTTAAGCACAGGATTTATCCCTCAATGAATACACGTTTAATGCTTAAACAAACTTGGTTATGAAAGAAAAATGCAATACTAAACAAATGTGTTATTATTATTTGTTTATATATTATTGACATACAGTAACACTAATCAGAGTCAATTAACCAGTGTAAAATTAATGTTGTCGGAGTGTTTTTTTTACAGTGAGAATTATAAACAACATTACCTTGAGCTAACCAAGCACCAGTGTGATTTTTCATCAACACTGGTAGGCCAAGTTTATTACATTTACACTTTTCAAAGTCAAATCAAAAACCCTGAAAATATAACATTGCTGATCAAGTAAATTGCAACCTCTTTCTGAAGGGGACCAAATTTGATCCGAGACAGTGTTATATTTTACCCCAGCAATAGAATAGCATTCACACTTGGAATTGTGATGATGGCCAAACATTACTGTACAAAATGACACAAGGTTATGCTGTCACGCTTTCAGTTTTGTCGCATGGCCTCACTTGAGTCACGCACACTTACTGAACAATGATGCAATCCAAAATATAACACCAATCACATGACCAAAAGGCAGACTATACGTCATCCAACAGGTGAATGGGCACAGCAGACAGAGGCGTTACACAGTACTACAATAACACTGTTGTTACATTTATTACATGTGATTATTATGTAAGCATTTATTGTGAATAAATTCAGGATTATGACTGTCCACATGTGCGTCAAATCGGCAATATAATGAATCACATTGGCTAGTATGAAATAAATTAGTGAGCAAATTTGTCAGTTTCCTGTCTGCACACCAATGATCAGACATCAGACAGTTAAACACATTTCTGTTAATTTAACAATTGTGTGGCATGATTGGTAAATCTGGGATACAAATGTCTATGTTTGACGTAGTTTGGAACTATACGTGCCTTTGCCATGTTGGGTGGAGGTTCGCCCGGACATGTACCTGTGCGGGGAAGTCCCCTCTATCTTTGTGGGCGTCTCCATCTGCCATGGGGGGGTCTCTAGACAAGCTGTCATTTCCAGCCGATTAGGCACTGCAACAAAACCCTGCAGCAGGAGTGCCCCGCAGCTGAGAAATGTTTGGGACCATGGCAAGATTCAAGATGAATTGATTTGTAATCATTACTGCATGGGTGCTAATACAATGTCTCCCTAAGTATCATAATTAAATGTGCGCATATTCTAAAGGCAGATACTATTATTATTGAATCTATACCTACCAAACAACCTAAATGAAATAGAGCCTACACCTAAATATGATGGTGCGGCTATTTGAAGTTCATAAAACGATGAAAACTGACCAATTATATAAACTCCAGGAGGTTATAAGTGAGCAGCCTAAATGTATATTCGTATTGGTTTGTCCTAAATGGCAGACAAGACATAACCTAATCCCTGATTATAAAGTAGTTTACGCGGATCTGTGATTTATGATGTGCCTTAAAACATCAAAATGCATTTTAAAAATGTTGCATGATAAAAAACATTTAATTCCTTTATTGCAATTATCCAGAGGGTACATTGGAAATGGATAGACCTGAAAGATAAAGGCCAAAAGGCTGTTTTCCTACTTAAACGCAGATATATCAAATTTAAATGTTACACTTTTTCCCATGCAGGTGTAGGCTGTTGTTCCTCTATCTTGTCACAACGGTATCTTATTTTAAATAACACGTATGCATGCATGTAATAAAGACAAATACAGTAACTGAAATAGATGACGTCAAGTTATGGGTCATTCAACCTATATGTCACTATTGTATTGGTCATGTAATGTGTTTGCTTATTGTAAACTAGAGCCCAGCACGGTTACGGGCTAAACGAGGTCGTAGATTATGTCATTGGTTATAACAAACATGCACAAAGTAAATTGCCCTGGTAGTTATACTCCATATACATATTCTGAAATACTGGAAAAAAATAGGTCGTATTTTTATTGGTGTGATTAATGCATTGATGCTGCTACGGAGTTAGTTACAATATAATGTCTGAATAGTACGCACCAAAAAGGGAATTACACATGTGTGCTCCCAGGGCACTAACAGCTGTGCAACTGGGCTTTTTAAAACCAGCTGCAAAAAAATATAGTATACTTGACTTAACCCGGTCTGAAGGGGGCGGGGCTCGGCGATATAACTGTGTTTTGTTGTCCGGATCAGTAGGCGGCGAGTCGCCTTTTGCGTTTCTCCTCCTGTCGAGTTGCATGTCAGGACTTGTTGTCATCCGGAGGGGAGGAGAGGGGCGTGGCGACAGAGGAGAGGGGCGTGGTGACCGAGGAGAAGGGGCGTGGTGACATAGGAGAAAGCAAAGTTGCACCAGTCAGAAACACTCTCCCATGCAAACAACATTCAGACCATAGCTGTACCAGAACCTGCCGGATAAACACATCGATTCACATGGAATAAAACACGACTACGGTACTGTTTGGACAATAGTGGCGGAGAAGCGTGGAATGTCACACATTGCGAGTGGACTTTCTTCTTCGACATCCGAGGCTAGGATAAGCGGCGAGTCAGAACAACAAGTGTCGTGCACGGACGCGAATAAGCCGTGGACGCTCCCACGCAGTGCTTGGACCACGGGCACGGACGCGAATAAACCGTGGACGCTCCCACGCAGTGCTTGGACCGCGGGCACGTCTACTGCCACCGACGGATCAGTCGGTAAATCAATGTGTGCACATGTCTCAGTGATGCGGTTGTGCTGGGCCAGCTGGATAAGGATGCATGTTAATGTACAGCTGATGTTTTGACAGGCGTCTGTCTACTAGTACTACTACTAATACCACTAGTACTACTAGATAGCTATTCAGAGCTGTTGTTTTCTGCATGATGTACTACTCTTTTCAATCCAACTTGTCTTAACATGTCATAATCAGACTATACTTGATTTCAAAGTGCATGCATATTATATGTTCTTAGGCTTGTCGACGCAATCACTTCTTTAGTTACTAACTGTTTTGTATTTTTCTATTGATTGTTTACCCGGTAGTGGGAATTGTCTTTCTGGGTTTGTGTGTGTGTGTGTAGCTTTTTTTGTGTCACATCTAGGTTAGGTGCTTTGGCTAAATGTGTCTCGCATCAGGGGGTTTGATGTGTAAATGTAGTGGTACTACTGTGGGGGAGGGACAGATAAGATGCATATGACAATCGTGTTGTGATGATATCTTTAAGATATGGCATGAACATGTTTAATTCCGAGTGTCGCACACACACACATGCGGTTCCTCTACAACTCGAGAGACCGACGCTGGACCCATTTGTCGCCTTCAACTGTCTCTCTCCTGCGCAATCACAATCCACACACTGTGAATGTTTATTTTCCATAACTCACATGTTCCTCTAAATTAACCTCTGATGTGTTCTGAATGGAACGGGAATGAGTCTGAAGACGTCAATGCACGCTTTGATTGAAAGGGAGGAAGTGTTGCGCGTTTCAATGGTGTGGGTTAATGTTGTGTTGTGTCAACTGGTTTGCACTGCGCGCGTTTCAATGGTGTGGGTTCATGTTGTGTCACCTGGTTTGCACGCGCGCGTTAAAAGTCTGACCACGCCCCTCCCTCGGGTATTGGACGCGGAGAGCTCCCGCCACGGACAGTTCTGAGCGTGTCTGTCTATTGGCTGCCTGTCTATTGGCTGCCTGTTTATTGGCTGCCTGTCTATTGGCTGCCTGGCTACCACGGATGTGTGTTTATAAACAACTCTGGCTCACACGAGGGTTCAGTTAGTGCCCTCTAGTGGTCACACACATTATGGGTGGGTTGGCCAAACCGAGGAGGACCAATAACAAAGCAAACCCATGACAATTTTATGCAATGTAGACCGTCAGTCTAAACCCTAGCTACATGCAACTAATGTAACCTTAGTTTATGTAAAACAACTTTTTTTAAGTATGATTTGTATGTGTATATCATAGACCACCATTCAACTGACAATGTCAGCCGGCTTTTAATATTTAATTGAAGGTCCAGAGGAGCAATGGCTGTTAAAAATGTGCCCGCCTAATTTCATGGCTGATTGCTTGCATGCACTTTAAACTCGAAATGATTGACTACAAACGTTGAAGTATATTTCTACAGGTGCATTAAGATCCAAAGCATATGTACGTCATACCGACAGCTTACACTTCCCCCGTGTCTCTCTGTAGACTGCACCTGGTATGGCCCGCCCCCAGATGGAGAGTGGAGTGGACCACCACAGCCGGGGAACTCAGCACAGCTGCCGCATGGAGGTCCAGCGGCCAGACGCCTGGCCTGGTGGTAGCATGCACCACCAGATTGCACATCCGACCTACCAGCGGTACCCCAATATGAACCACGAGCCCAGCCAGGATCATGCACCCAATCTCCCTGGGAGAGACGCCCCGCTGTCTCCTAACGCCCATCCAGAGGAGACCCCAAGACGAGAGAGCACAGGTATTACTACTAGTTTTTACGGATATTTAGTTACCACGGCGACATGCTGGATGCTGTAAGGGCTGGTGCCACAGAGGAGAAACAACGGTTATGTTGGAGTGGCATTACAACTGCTGACAGGAAATAGTCACATCAAAGTTTAGGAACCGAAGCACTGGATGGGAAAGTTCCAAAGTGAACTGTGTAATGGAATGTGTGAGTCTATCAAAGGGGAAGGTTGTGAACTAGAAATATTGAAATGCGTTTTGAATATGAAGCAACAGACTACAGTGATTTTCTACTTGCTCTGTACATCTTAGTGAGGTTCCTTATCTTTTAGCCATATGTTTATTTAGTGGCGGTGGTGGTAGTAGTAGTTAACTTAGGTTAGTTACACCAGGGTGAGTTTGAAAAGGTAAACAAACCACTGAACAGTTGGGATGCGGACATTTAAGAAGGGAAGTGCCCTGGATAAAGGTGGTGAGAGCTTGTTCCTCTAATCAGGGGTTTACAGTTCTTCATGGGAGTGAAATGTTTAAGTTGTTATGGTTTGACAAAAACAGGCTACAGTATCAAATACTATTGTGCTGGTGTGTAGCTGGTGTGTAGCTGGTGTGCTGCTGGTGTGTTGCTGGTGTGTTGCTGGTGTGCTGCTGGTGTGTTGCTGGTGTGCTGCTGGTGTGTTGCTGGTGCTGGTGTGTTGCTGGTGCTGGTGTGTTGCTGGTGTGCTGCTGGTGTGTTGCTGGTGTGCTGCTGGTGTGTTGCTGGTGCTGGTGTGTTGCTGGTGCTAGTGTGTTGCTGGTGTGTTGCTGGTGCTGGTGTGCGTTGCTGGTACTGGTGTGTTTCTGGTCAGATTTAGGGTTGTAACTTTACTAGGCAATGGAACCTCTTTGACCAAGTAGCTGTGCATCTGAAAGCAATAGTGTTGAATAGCCCTTCTCTGTGTGTCTCTTATTCTGGCTGTAAATCAAACATGGTGGCTTGGGCATGTCTAGACATGTCTCCTGGTAGTGACTTCCCATAGAGAGAGCAATCTGCTCCACTTCCTTCAGTGGCATTTCAGCGAGAGGAGCCAGTCGACCGTCCATGCTTTCCCTTCTCAGATGCGGAGCTTCTCTCTGTCCCTCTCAACATGTGACCCTTTCCGTTTCCTTGTTAATCCCTCTTTAAATGGCTCCCCTACTTCGACCTTTGCAGTGTCCCTGGGCAGACCAGTCGAGCCACCCCTCCCCCTCAGATTGTCCACCCAATCCAAGCGTAGTCGCAAAATTCTTCTGCCAATGGCTTGATTCTGTCTCTGGGTGCACCCCTTGTAGTTACCCTGGCAACAAGCCAGAGTTCTTCTGCATTTTCTCTCTCCCTCTTCCTCTCTCGCTCTCTCTCTCCCCCTCTCTCTCGCTCTCTCGCTCTCTCGCTCTCTCGCTCTCTCGCTCTCTCTCTCGCTCTCTCGCTCTCTCGCTCTCTTTCTCCCTCTTAGTCACCTGAATCTATGGGATCAGTAAATCCTTTAGACATTGACATGAACCCTGCAGCTCTCTTCCTGTGGAGTTTTATGCCAGGCTAGTGTGCAGAAAAAGGTGGGGTTTGAAAGGGAAACTGGACTGAAACTTTCCACTTGTGACGCGTCCTGCAATCTTGACAGCTGTACCACTGTTTGTAAATCATCACTGAAGCATGTCCTTCTATTGGACGCACCAAGTTCATCCAGTTCGTGTGTTAAATGAGCCTGAATTATGTCTGTCACTTGGCACTCAGGTTTTCAGGTTTGCTGGGCCAGTTGCAGAAGCAGAGGGCAATAAACGGACTATGTATCACCTCCGTGCAAATAGACAATTTTATTTTTTCCATAATCGCCACAATGTTGTCAAAAGATCCTCCGCTTCCCACAAACACAGTCATACCCAAACATGTATTCAAGACTTATTTAAGTCGATTAACCGATATACATTTTCAAACTTCAGAGGGAAAGAAACGGGCTAACCCTCCAGATCTAAAACGTATTTGTGAACAGGGGGAGTTTGAAAAGAGCCGTGTTTTGAGCACGACGATACACACACACACGATTACACCGTAAATAACATGCCTGTGTTGCTAAGCAGCTAGGCGCTTGTCTCCGTGCGCAGTGTAGCCTCTGAGATCCAGGTGTATATAGCAGACCAGAAACACCTGGCAGATGATACATCTGCTTGGGTTAGTGTGGAGAGGGGCTGTATGGCTTATATATGTTAGGTTGCATGTGTTGGCAGGGCACCCTAAATCTGCGTCTTAACTAAATCTATTCTTATTCATCCTGGTCTGTGTTTTCTGTTGGTGTCGGCTGTAGGCTAGTTGATGTAGTGCTGTGGTGGAGCCAATGAACTATGTAAGCCTGGCTGTCTCCCACAGACCCTAATGGCTTCGGTTCTTTGTTCTCTCAAGATCCCGAACGAGAGCACCAGGACACGACGGACCAGGACCCCCTGCCTGATCTGCTGCCCCAGAGAGAGCGCTCTCCCCGGGCGTCTCCCCAGCCCAGAGGCCCTAGAAGAGTTGACCCATGGTTGGAGGACGAGGTGGTGGAAAGAATCGCCCACCAGCTCCGGAGAATCGGGGACGACTTGAATGCAACGACACTCCAGAGAGTGGTGAGCAAGACTCAATGAACATTATGTATTAACGTAATGGTACACAGTTTGGTGTGTGATCAGTGTGTCGTGTAAGTGTGTGTGTGTCTGTGTGTCTGTGTGTCTGTGTGTCTGTGTGTCTGTGTGTCTGTGTCTGTGTCTGTGTGTCTGTGTGTCTGTGTCTGTGTCTGTGTCTGTGTGTGTGTGTGTGTGTGTGTGTGTGTGTGTGTGTGTGTGTGTGTGTGTGTGTGTGTGTGTGTGTGTGTGTGTGTGTGTGTGTGTGTGTCTGTGTGTGATCAGTGTGTGGTGTCAGTGTGGTGTGTGTGTAAGCAGTGTGGTGTGTGTGTGTGATCAGTGTGTGGTGAGGAACCCAAGCAAGTGTGTGCCAATAAAGCTTGTGTGCATTTGCCAGTGGTGGAAAAGAGTCAATATGGATCCATGAGAGGGAGTTAAGTTTTTAATTGTGTGAACTTTACCACCCTCCCTTCCCCCCAGCTGGCTATATCGCGTGAGGAGTCAGTCAGTCAGTCTGTCAGTCTGCCACAGGAGTAAACACAGGCTAATCTACCCCTCCCCCCAGCAACCGCCAACCTGCCTTCCCCTTCTGCAGACAAACACTGCTGACGTCATCCTACACACTCACACGCACGCACACACGCACGCACACACACACGCACGCACGTGGAGACACAACCACAAACAGTTTAAAGATAGATTTTTCAGGGCAGGAAAGAGATGAGGGATTTGTTTTTTTCTTCTCTGTTACATCAGTAAATAGGAACACGCAGCAGGGGTCCAGAGTGCAGGACCGTACTAAACCACAGTCAGTGACATAAGTTAACAACATAGATTTGGGTAGCCAGCTAACTGAACTACTGCTGAAACAAAAAGGTCACTCAGCTAATTTACCTGTAGAGTTGTAAACCAACTACTACCATCATTAAATCAGTCTACGGATCAGCATGTTTCTCTGCTGTTGCTTGTTTTGATTGGTCGGGCTCAGCAGTGGCTTATGGGAGTTGTGGCACGAGGCAGCGGTTTTGTGAACTCATGGTGAAACATACAGTATTCTATTTTTAAATGTTCTGTTAACAGTGTCCCAGTTCTCTATTTGCCACTGACTAAGTTTAACTGGCTGTCTCAGCTATGCCAGGAAGCTTAGCTGATGTCAAGAAGCTGGCTAATGCTGGGACAGTCATTTTCATTTTCACCCTAATTACTCTCAGCTCAATTACTATGTATACCCAGTAAAAAAGAGCCAAATGTAAATTGTCTCTTAGCAATACAGATGGAACATTGATTTGTTTCTTCAATTAACTTAACCCATACGCCTCCTTTAAATATTAACAAAATTGTAACTCTAAACATGACATAGCAGCCAAATAATATAAGATAAAATGTCAACCATATTTATGGGTATTGGGCCATTTTTGTGTGCCCCTGTTGAACTGTCTGTTGGCTTATATGGTGTGGGGGGAAAGGACAAGGGCCTTTGGCAAACATTGTTTACAGTGCTAGCTGAAAGGAAAGGCCTTAGCACGAGGAATGACAAAAGGTTGCTTGGGTCCGGGGCTAAACCACTGGCACGTGAGGGTCATAGTCAACTACACACGCACATGCGCGTGCGCACACACACACACACACACACACACACACACACACACACAACTCTTCTCTGTGTCTCTTGATGAGAGCTGTTCGTCTGTCTTGTGACCTCCTCTCCCTGACTGTGTTTGTTGGTCAGTGGTTCTCAACACAATTAATCCTATTTAATAGAATTATCATTCGCTTGTGCTTTTCCCTTATATGATACAGATGGACATTAATGAGCTTTCCAGCTGCACTGATTAATGTTTTGAAGATGCCACGATAATCACCTATCTTTAACCCCAAGATAAATGTTGTATTTTGAATTTCAATGGGCAACAATAATGTGATTGCATGATCTTCTCAAGTATAGTAATACTCACACAATCTCTCTCCCTCCCTCCCTCTCACTCTCTTTTTTTCCACCTCTATCTGTTACTAAAGAGCTGGTTTATTTTTAGCAAGTGACTCAGAGGAGTTGTTGACAGGCAATGTGCCGACTGTGTCTGTCTTAGTTGAGTAGACTGTTTGTCTGGGACTGCCTCACCTCTGACTGGCACACTGTACACATTTACACACACACACACAGATTGACATGCGATAATATCCCCAGCAACAATGTAAACGTCATTCATGTAGCTGCCATTTTGTTCTAATTAGTTCACACCTTTCCAAAGTTACTTAATCAACAAATGTTACTTCAGATGATTTTAGGTGAAAATACATAGACATGTTGGGGCCAAAGACTAATTTTCTCTCTTTCTATTTCTCCCTCTCTTTCTCTGCTTGGTCTCTGTCTCTGTCTCTCTCTCTCTCTCTCTCTCTCTCTCTCGATGACATTCCCCAGCGGCAGGACTGGAGAGGTCTGTATCTAGGAGTCCTCAACTTCTTGTCGGATACCCTCAGCACTCTGTACCGGCTGATATAGACTCCGGCGCGCCGGCGCCCACTACTGGACCGATAAGAGACTGCTTCAGAATTCACCCAATCCGCAGGACGGACCACTTTTGTGTATTTTGTACATCTTATAAATAGTTTTGTTTCTTCTCTTTCTTTGCGAGCGGTTGGTGTAGCATTCGGCACCGGTCGGGTTTCCCAGACAGCGTGGGGTCGTGTGTGTGTGCTTCTATTGGCCTCGAGGAACTGTGAAACGGAGGTAAAATGTTTGGTCTGGCGCGGAGGCAACGGGAACTCTGAAGCACAGGGTCGGGTGGTGAGGTGAACTATGAAGGACGGTTTTGGGAGACAGAGTTAACTGTGCGTTTTGGTTGTGGTGGCAAGGTGAAGGCCGTACTCAACCATGGGACCGATGGTGCTCATACTGTGTGTTGGCCTTCCTACTGAGGTCGTGTACAGGGGGAGAAATTCAAATGTGATGCGGGTACCGAAGGGCCCGAGTAAGGCTGGGTGAGCCACGCTTGGTGCCGTGGTGAGTCCTGTGGCATTATGGGACCTGCTGTAGGATGGGCACTAGGATTGGGTGAGACCCGTGGTTTCTAACGAGACCGTCTTGACCTGGCGGAAAATGCCAGCCGTTGTGCATAGAACTTCCTGTGTATGCAAATTTCATTGTAATTTCTGTGCCTTTCTATCTTTCTCTCTCCAACATGACCTACACTATCCTCAGGACAGTCAGTGGTTGCATTGTGGGTCGTGGTTGACACACACAGACACACATAAACACACACAATCGCAGACACACACAGACTAAATTCTGTATGCTCCCGTCACTAGATGATGGGAGGCTTTAGGTTGAGATGTTGCACTGCTGGGGGACCCCCACTGTTATTACCAGTGTTAACTGTTGTTTGTATATATATATATAAATGTATATGTGTATATATGTATATGTATATGTGTATATATATATGTATATGTATATGTGTGTATATATATATATATATATATATATGTATATGTGTGTATATATATGTATATATGTGTATGTGTATATATATATATATGGATTGATTAGAGATGATTGCCTGGTATGGAGCAGCCAGCCATCTTGGTCACTCCTCTGACTGAAGACCTGTTGTCAATTAATGAGATTTAAATGAACTATAAAAGTACTTAAATGTAAGTTTTCTGTGTTGGAAGACTTGCTGTATGTGCAGTTTTTTTTTGTATTTGGACCAACAATTGGAAGCCGTTTGTAGGATATTTCAATCCAGTGGATTTGAGATTGTATTTCTGGTTACAACATGATTATCAAGATGATTATCTTTTTTTTACTATTTGGATAATTTGTAAAGATTATTACATTTATTAAATTGTCCCTCCATTGTATAATGCAGAAAATGTATTGCAGTTTGTGAAAAGACAATGAAGACCAATAATAATTTTTGGACAGTAACCATATTGTACAGCCTTTTCAATGTAATTATTTGCTTTTTCCTGTTATTTTATGTAATTTAATTTATTTTTAATTTCCACACTAACATAACTTTGTGTTTAAAACCCCACTGAAAAGGCTTGGAAGTAACTGTCAATAGACAATAATAACTGGACAAAAATATTTTTATTTTCTGTCACACGAAGGACGATGTGGTTTCAAACTAAAGTTTCCGTAACCAGTTTGTAAAAGTTTATCTACGTTCACCCTTTAATTCCAAAGCATTACAAAGAGATTTAACATTGAACATTTTCTAGAAAGATGTCAAGAGTCCAACAAGAAGCAATTGTGATTGATAATGATTTGCCCCGTCATTTTGCATGTCAAGTAGGAGAAACATAAAACTCATGAAACATGAACAGTTCCAACTTGCCATGAAAAAAAAACGTTAAATGTTATGATGGATAAAATCTAATCTAAATATCTGTGTTGCCATACTTAATCACTTATGGCCTTAACATTACTGACGTTTCAGTTTTTTGTTAATTTCTTCTTTGAAGAGCGCATTTTTTGCAATGTCATTATTTCAGTGAGAAAATAATCTGTGAGAATACCCAATTATAATTTTTTTGCTGGCAACTGGTGTATTGAGCACCTTCCTCATGACATCCTGTGGTGTGTGTTGTGACATGGTCTACTTCCTGTGGTGGCTTTAACTTCTTATGGTTAAGTTCACCAAAGCACTCCCTCAAAGAGGGTTGGAGCAAACGTACTGTAAAGTAGCTCCATGTTTTTTTTTTCAGTTTCATGCAGGGTACATTTGCTGTTTTTCACTTTTCTATTGTGAACTTTCAACATCACTTTTTGTAGATTTCTTTTTTTTTTTACAATAAAGCTATAAAATCAAAAAAGCTTGTGCTGGCGTGTATACTTTTAGTCCACATTGTTAGAAAATCTGATTCATAGTGACCATCTGTAGCTTGTGGTTAATACAATACAACTATGGCTAGTGGTTTACAGAAAACAAAACCCATCAGGGTTGATGTATTATACTGCGTGGATCCTATTACATTACCAATAGCGGTGCATCACCTGATGACTGGTGTCTAGAATGTCATGGTGATCTGGAGTGTGACAAACCATATCTAGATAACGTGCGGGGCAGTATCAGGTAACACATCACAAGAACAGAGACATTTTGGGCAACTACAAATGTAAAACACATACGTGTGTGTGTGTGTAATGCTGCTTGGATGTGTGCTGCTAATTATATCATCAAAACGCCTGTTTTTCCTCTTCAACATCTGAGAGACATACAAAAATGAACGGTGTAGATTCCGCTTTGTCTATTACTTTAAAAACACAGACACTTCTCTGCACTGGACAGATCTAGGTTTAATGACATACCAACAAAAACACTTATAAAAAATAAATTCAAAACTGCTCACCACTTTCACCACACCATAGTAATTTTAGACAAAAATAACCCTGTTAACATGCATGAGGAGAAGTCAGTGACGTGTCAATTTCTCTGTGGTCACCGCCCCCCTTAACGTACCACACACAAACTGGTAATACTGGTCCTTCCAACTCCCTGACAGACTGTAATGTAGGGAGAGTTGAGGAAATTACCCTGATCTGGGTGGCATAAAACAAAAAACAATTTGCGGTGGCACTTAACATCCATCTTAAGAGCTTGTTTGGCAAGTCTGAGGGATTTGAAGCAATTCCCTTTGTTTTGAGGATGCTGCAGGAGAACGATACCTGCTTTTATCCAGCTGTGACACCATGACACCAGGCCTGTGGACGTGACACCGTTCCTCAATTGTACACAACTATTGACCTGTCAAAGATCACCATCTTGTATTATAGATTGAAGGCCACAAAGACAAATACTTCACACAATATTTTTTATTACAAAATGTAAAAATCCAACTGCGTTCATGAAACACCGGTCGACATAAGCCAACAAAGAAAAGAGAAATTCTTTAGGGCGTAGTCCATATAATGACAAATCGGTTGAAGTTTTAGCTGAGGTAAATACATGGGTTGTTGGATAAAACATTTGATTGACAACTTATTATCCAACGCAGTTTCGTGTTCTTGGACATGTGACTGCAGACCTCATCCCAAGCGCATGTCTCTTTCGGTGGGAATGCATTGGATCAATTTGGGCCAAAGTAGTCCACCACCCCGCTGCCCTTCATACCATCAAAAAAGAAGAAGTTCCTGTGTGGTGCATCTCTCTGGGAAAGAGCCTGTAGACACACACACACACACAAACACACAGTTTAATACCAGCTAAAAGAACACACACGCACAACCATCTGTCAAGTCCAACACTGATTTTCTTTGAGGCATCCGCAGCTTTCCTAGACATCGTTCATGGTTTTACCGTCTGCTCCACTGCCTGATCGTGGGGTTCACGGTCTGCTGTGTGATCAGTGATCGCTTGACCAGTCGCAGCCTGTTTCATCCCGTTTCATCAGGGAAGCAGGCAGCATGGTGCCGGGCCACTATCCCCCTGAAAAGAGGATCTGACCACCGTCACCTCTAAGCTGGCCTGCTGAAAACGTTCAGGTCGTAACCTCACCTGGCCAATGCAACGTGAGACTGACAGTGGCATCTAAAATCGCCCCACAGTGCCGGACAACCAAAACAAATCAGCTGATATTTTGGGTTTAGAACCAGAATCAAGTTGAGAGAGCAGCTGTCATATGGTTCTCTTTCTGTCTCCTTTACCAGAGTTAATGTGGTGTATGTGTGTGGATTTTGCACTGATGGTCAGTAGTGTCAGTGTTCCCTCTAGGTTTTTTTTTTACCAGCAGCATAAGTGTTGGGAGATTTACTTTCTGTCCAAAACCAACCACGGCGGGCCTGGGAAAGTGGAAGGCTGAAACATGCATCCACTCAGACAGGCAGCATTTAAACTCACAAATGTAATGTTAGCCCGGTACACTGGCATCAACACCAAAACAAGAAAAGGGGTACGCCCACCTTGACCACCTCCTGTCCCAGCACTCCCCCCACCACAGCACAAACAGGGGCCATCTCAGAGAAGCAGTAGCTAATGACAAAAAAAAAAAACATGTCAGCCAACAGAAACACACCACATCCATAACAGTGCCATTATTGTGTCGGTTCAGAATTGAAAATGCAGTTATCTGTACGCTGAAATATCTCCCGTTGCTGGCAGCGCCTTAACAAGAGAACAGCTAGCACATGACATGCCACGGGTTTAATGGATGAATGAATGTGGTCACCTGACAAAGTCGTGGGGCAGCAGTTCACTGTTCAGACTCATGGCCTCCAGGACGTCATCACGGATCTGTCTCAGGAGAGTCGAGTCCTCTGCAAAGCATTCTGGGTCGGGGTCGCGCCCTTTGTCTGTGCGGAACTTCAGCACCACTGTGGCAGCGGGGGGAGAATGGGGAGGGAAAATAGGAGAGGATCGGAGAGAGACAGCAGGGATAGAAGAGGGGAGGGGGGGCGCGAGAGAAAAGAGACGCTAGAATGAGTGAAGAAGATGTGCTGGAAAACACAGTCTTCACTTCATAACACAGCAACAATTTCCATCCGCACAGAATGTGTTCAAATTACAGGCCGATCATCTGGTGGAAACGGTGTGCAATCAGATCCTTATCTGGGTCGCGCCACAGACTATTGGCAAATTTGTTGTGTTGTGCCAACAAACATCATATCTGATAATGGCAGGTCTTCATCTGTTCGTCACGGCAGTGATCAGACACCAGTGACTCATGTCTTTTCAGTTTAGTACTACACCCATCCTGTGTGAGACTTACAGATGTGTCAATAGGAGGAGGATGTGGGTTTGAGTCTAAACTTAATATGGATGACGTATTCAGGCACCCTACAGTGCCCTAGGCCCGGCTCACTGTAAAAAAAAAAAAAAGCTATCCATCAACCATATCGTGGAGCTCAGCGCGCCTACTGCTATTTCCACTAGACTGACATTTCACACGCCACCGATCACTAAATCATAGCCCTTAAATATCACCAACGGACTCTCACAGTTATCTCAACGACTGGCTCAACAGAGATGCGGGAGTCAAGTGTCCTCATATTGCACCCTCACGTCCTCCTCCGACCCCCTGGAGATGTGTCAAAGAGGAGACGGCCTAACCTTAGATACAGAGGAGCTGTAACACAGACTGTCACAAAGGAAGCATCACTTCCCCAAGTGCAGCTCAGTCGAGAGTTTAACGCGAAGTCTAGACCTAATTATAAAACCCAAATGTCGGCTGACGCGTCTGAAAAACAGAATAACAGTTTAATTTCCTTTCCGGCTGTTATATAAATATAGAGAACATGGGCTGGATGGGGTAGGGTTTCTGTTAAAGCTCTATACACATGACTGGCCATGGATGGTCTGTGATGGAAATAGCGTTGTGTATGGACTACATATGAAACCAGGTGACGGCTAATAAAAACTCAATAATAGAGGACAGCCAAAATAGAACAACACAGTGAAATGCTACAACAAACAAAACAGGAAGGGAGTGGGTGGTTTTTGGGTGATGTTGATGATAACACAAAGTGCATCTATTAACATTTTTAGCACGACGCTACCAGGCTATATGTACCGGGCTATAATTCAATTGAGGCTTATTTAAATTAGCCACAGAGCACAATAAGCACAACATCAATTGAATTCAAAACGAACGGTGACTATAAATCTAGTGAACTCTTAGAAGTTTTTATGCCAGATCCTATTTTTTTAATAGATAACTTAGACGTTTTTGTAATGTGATGTTACATATTCCCCTTTTATCGTAGTGTTGTTACATTCCTTCTCTGAATATTCATGGGAATATGAACGTTTCCAGACCGCTTCATTTCTACAATCTGTAAAACCTTTTTTTAAACAGATTCTGCAAGCAAATTAACATGGTACTACAAAATTATTTTATTTTTAAAAAATCAATCAGAGTAAAATAAAATAAATGAACCATTGAAATTGAAGCCAGGGAGTTACCGTGAAGCAGGAAGTAATCCACAGGAGTGCGTTTTAGACTGCTCCTGGCCTTCTCACTGGTCCAATCCACTTCCAGAGCATCTTTAAAGCAGCAGAAGCTGGCCGTCTGCTCAAAGGAGACGTGAAGAACAAGTATGTGAACGGATGTATTGGGGGATTCATCATTACACGGATGAAACCCTGACTTAACTAGTATGGATCCACATTTACCTTCTTGATCATGGTGGTCTCATTGGGGTCAACCTTCGGTTTCTTGGCTTTAGGCATATCGTTATCATTGGACTCCTCCTTTTTGGGCTTAACTACTTTTGGCTTCTCCCTATAGCCAGTATAAAAACCATTGATGACACAGATTAACATCGATGACAAATCAATAATAATTTATACACAGACAAACACACCTACACACTCACACACAGAACTTACTCAACATAGTTGTGCTCCAGGCCAAGGTCAGAGAACATGTATCCATGGTAACCAAATACATCACCACAGAACACTTTGATGTTGTTCTGGGAACAGAGTTGGTCCACACGCACCATCAGATCCCTGGAGCAGCCTGTCAAACACACCTGAGCAAAACATGGAGGAGGACAGTCAGAGGGACGTCCCATGATGCTAACTACATGTACATCATATCAGAGGGCAGTCCCATGATGCTAACTACATGTTAATGAAATCAGACGGCAGTCCCATGATGCTAACTACATGTACATCATATCAGAGGACAATAACATGATGCTAACTACATGTTAATGAAATCAGAGGACAGTCCCATGATGCTAACTACATGTTTATCATATCAGAGGACAATAACATGATGCTAACTACATGTCTAATAATTAACAATCAACTAAGGACGTAAACAAACCTCCTCCTCCAGCTAAGAATTTCCATTCAGCGGTTGAGAACCCGCACCCCAAATCAACCTTCCCCAATTCTTTATTTAACACCAAACATTTCATTAACACAATATGCCATTTTGGTTGATGGGATGAATCTATGGCTTTAACCAGTGTGTTCTGCCTGAACAGGGTGGGGAACAGTTTTGGCCGTACAAAACAACTGACCACTGGGCTGGGTCCATCTTATCCTCGAGGCCAACCCCAGCACACCCCACACTTGGCAAGAGATAAGGGGTGCCGGCCAGCTGACTGACTGACAGCCCCCTGTGACCTCTGTGACATGGGTGAATGGTACACAGAGGTCCCAGTACACAGAGTACAACAACACTGGGATGTGCCAGCATCTTGCATCGGGTTCGCTACATTGCCGACATGTTGTTTTGTCGATAGGCTGACAACTTGGTATGGGGGAGGGCTGATTACAACAGACTAGTACGCTTCATTTACTAGGTCACTGTACAACTGCAAACAAGAGACAGGCCAGGGATAAAGCCAAAAGGACTTAAGATACATGGATAAACGACAGACAGGCCAGAGAAAAAGCCAAAAGGACTTAAGATACATGGCAGTCTTTCAGTTGCCAGTTAAGGAAAGGCCAGTTCTCTGTTGTGGCTTTGGCAGCAGAAACAGAGGAACAGATCCCCTGGCTCGAATGTGTTGACTACCTCTGCTGGTGTAGTTTGTTCGTTAGCCGGGACTGGCAGTGGGAACTGGGAAGTGCTGGCACAAACAGGCCTGGGGGGACAGGGCTTTGTAGCAACCAGACAAGCCGTCCGTTCACTCTGTCTCTCTGTCCAAAACATTCTTCTATTTGAAAAAGTGCAGATTGGGCACCTTCTCGTTATGGCCTCTGGCGAAGATTATGCGAATAGAGATGTAAATCTACGATGTATGAAAGGCGAAAAGGAGAGGTAGTGAAAAGAACTGGCAGCTAAAGGGGGCAAATTGGTCTGGAGGAAGGTGAAGAGACAAGAGACGTGACAGACATGCATTTGGTGTGTGGTTGTGTCAGAGACGATGACAGTGAGCGCAAAGCAATACGCAGTGGAAAGCATGCGCGTTTTTATGTTTGCTTCTTTGAAATTGTCTCAAAAAGTCTAAAAATAAAACGCATGCAAAGCCTCACGGGATCAAAGCTTTAATCCATATCAATATTTCAACCCAAAGCTCGGTCTAAGAGGAGCAATGGCATCCACTGGCATTCAAGAAACTTAAACAGTACCTTTACAGTAGCTAAAGTAACAGAGAGACATTGATATCTGGCAGGGTCTACATCACAGACTACCTCACCACCCCTCCTTCCACCACCTCCTCACTCTCCCCCTCCTCCTAAACTTCCACTAGCACTCCCTCTGGGACACATCCACCTTTTTCTCTGCTGCCGCAGTCAGACTGGAAAGTGGTGCTTTGATTGAGAGGATAGCTATGAATTTCGATCAGACAGCTTGCTTTGTTGTGTCTGGAACCAAATGTAGGACATTTACATTTCTACTTATCAGCAGGACAGAGAAGTTAAAGAAATATATATCTATATATCTAATATATCTATATATCTAATATATATATATATATATATATATATATATATATATATATATCACTACGCAGGAGGCCATTTTACCCCCATTCTAACACGATATACACCATTATTTAAAATCTGGGATAAATACCCCTAACAAATGGAAAACAATACTGTAAATATGAACCACAGTTGTTTCTCGTTAACATTAAAGCTAGTTTGACGGTTGTAGCTATACATAGCATATTAGCAAAATGTATTTATTTTCAAGATTCACATTTGTTAATGGTTACTCATTGCAATGGACAATATCAGCAACATGTCTTTGGGAAATAGTTAGGATTAATGTGTTTTTTAACCATCCAAGTTCCTTATAGTCACCACAGTAAAACATTTTTTTAATATAACTGCCCTTAGTGGAATGTTGTAGCGATGTGGTATAATAGTGTCACCTAGTGGCTGTTTACTGTAACTGTAGAAAATCAAGAACAAAAGGCGTAACCCTGCCCAGCATTTAAGCGCTGGTATGTGAAAGACAGGAAGTGTGATGTAAACGGTTATTGAGGTTGGACATGATGTTGTAAGGTTGAAATAAATTTTGAAGTGAATCACAGCTTCCGTACAGTACAGTGTGTGGGTGCACATAGAAATGGTTTGTTTCAGTCTCTCTGTTTGCCCATGCTGGATTCAAACCAAAAAACTATTTTAACACATTTAAAACAGTCACCCACGGCCACGAAGCAGTATTAACATAGCCCCATAGCCCACATCACACAAAATACCCATAGGATAAAAGACTGCCATGCACTACTTTACTTACCGCATCAAATTGAAGGAAGAATTCATCTGGTTTGTCCTCGACCCGGTCTGTGTCTGCCTTGACCTCCACCATGGGGTTGAGGTACTGGGCTCGCTCCAGGGAGGCCTGGGCTCGGTTCTGGCCCTGAGCACTTACGGGGATTAGGAATTGGGCTCGGCAAGACTCTTCTGTTACCTAGCAACCAACATGATATTATTAGAGGCTCCAAATGACTGTGTGTCATTTCTGTTATCTAATGTTGTCCTGAGATGTTCTTAGTGGTGAAACTCTTCTTTAGTAACATACACCTTACCCATTTCTTTCACCACCATGTTGTGTGTATTGCTGTCCCTACCTGGTCATGGTCAAGCAGGGTTAACCCCTTCACTCCAGCCAGAATGAGATTTTTGGCCACCTCAGCACCCAGGCCCCTGAGCCCCACAAGAAGCACACGAGACCCCCGCAGTCTAAAACCGAAGCAGATGTAAAGTATCTTTATTATGTTGCTCTATCAAATACAATAGAGAGCAGAAAGCGTTTAAGGCAAATCATGTTAAGTAAACATTAGAATGCTTTATCCAAGTAATAACATATCTAGCCAAGGACTAAGTGATTATGGCAGATGTGTAACTTGTGGGCCAAAGCTACAATGTCCACTCAATGAATAAACCGACAAAAACATTGTAAGGAGTAATTTTTTCCATTGACAATGTTTTATCAGGACTTGGAACCATTCAATAAAATGTATATTTTATGCCATTGAAAATACAGTCAGGATGAGGTTAAGTCGAATTCTGTAAACAAAGCCTAGGATCATGGCCAAGTGTATGTATAACTCATGGATTATATTAAATTAATGTTAAGTTTGCATAGTCCAGACAAGCAATAGTTTCCACCTACAAAGACAATGCATGAAATCAAATAACACAGTAGCCACGTTAGCTTAAAGCTACCTCTTTTGTGCATCCAGACCCCATAGTCGGATTTGCCGATCATACTGAGCCGCCTCTTCCTCGCTAATGATGGAGTCTTCCTTCTCAATCATATCTATCATCTCAAACTGGTGTATTTATCGACATCTACCAGTAAAGGGATTAATATGTCCCGGCTAAAATCCCGCTGTCGCTGATTTGAACGGACGCTCGATGATGACGTCGTGTAGGTGTCTCATAGAGAAGAATAGAGACTGATACTGGTCATCATAATAGATGTGTTTTAACCACGAACAACATAGGCGCACTAAAACATTTAGTGGGGACGTTGATCTAAATATGTTAATAACTAAATCAAACACTAACATGTGTTGTGGCGCTCCTCTTACATACGATGCTATAATGCGAAATATATAGGAAAGCATTCTCCATCTATCTTTATGGCCCATGTTATGTTGTTATTGTATGTATCAATGTGTTCGGCTATCTGCATACTAAATAGATGTCAACTGTTCTACGCAAAAACCCAACACAAAAAGTCTAATACTTATATTCTAAATTAAGAAAAGGTCCCAAATGGTTAGACTATAGTGCATTGACTCTTGTCCACATTGACACACATTTCATGGACTGGTTTTGTTGCGGCCCTCCGTTTAATTCCAAAGTCCTGATGTGGCCCCTGAGCTGAAACGTTTGCTCTCCCCTGTTCTATAGCTTCTAAATTGCGTCAAAACTGAAACAGGAGATTCAGGCATAGGTTCGAGCTGTCTTGTTTTCTTTGTAGGCTCTGTCAAAGTTTTTCACAGTTGAAAATGTCTGTTTTATATATAGCGTATTTACTCAGGTTTAACCTTGATCCAAGTAAGGACATCCTGGTCTTCAGCAATGCAAAGGGCCCCGGCTTGACAGAAACTGTTACTAACTGCTGGTTTGGGGTCAGCCACCTGTTCCTATTCCAGTTGGTTCTAGGTTATGAGAAAAAAAACTAAAGGGAACTCCTGCTTCTCACATCTTGAGCTGATCGGTGTACAGTTTAGCCATTTATATTGGACTTGGTATGGAGAGGGTCGGGTTGATGTAATGCGTATGTAAAAGAGAAGCTTTTAGCAGAGAGGGTTCTACCCACATCTGCACAACCCTGCAGCTGATTGTCATTCTGCCAAGTGTGTAGTGAACGCAACCCAGGCCAATGTTTGTTCCAACTGTATTTATTCAATTACGGATTGTCTTAACGATATGTTTGTTAGTGCTAAGGTTTTGTTTGGGTAAATGAATATAACAGTTATTAAATGGAGAATAATACAAGCTAGGTGGGTGGTCTTGCTTGCACCATAGTTATGCTAATCTCAGGACTCGTTCTCTAGTTTATATTACTGTATCTAAACCCCTTTTCCACTCTCATTTGCATAGTCACTGACTTTATGAATTCCAGGTGTTTATATCAGCTTTGCATGTGCGCTGATATCTACCTAACCTTGTCTCTCTCCACTCTAACCCGAGGATTTCTGCTTTTGAATTCCTTTGCCTGACTTTGAGTCCACAAGGCTGGCCAGAAGTTCTCATCTCGCTCAGTGTCATCATCTGAAACAAGGAACTATAACCCTAGGCCAGTGATTTGGGTGGGTTTCCATAATAAAACACTCAAAACAAACAAACAACTGAGTATTTAACTTTTTCGTTCAAGTGAATCATGAAATTTTCGATCGGGAGGGGGGCTCTGGGCATTACTCACTGAAATGCCAGAATGCACGATTCGAGTCAGCAAAAATAGCCGAACTTCCCATCGCACACAGCTACTCAGTAATTGACGCGTTGTTCGGGTATTTCCGTGAGGAACGTATTAGAACGTGGTTTTATATCGTCACTTTCGGAATACCCCGCCCCTTCTCTCTGTGGAGAAGACAGTCAGCCATTTTAAGTGGATGAGTTTCATTTTACAGCGCAACTGTAGGACGGAGAACAACAGGACAAATTTCAACCTATTTCTCTGAGAACTGTTAGTGGGGAATTGACTACAATGAACTGAAACTCGTCCAAAAATCAATTAACAAGTACTGTAGATCCAAGTTAAGTGACGCATAAGCCAGTAGAGTTGTAATTTTTTTTGCACCAAATGTAGCTAGAGGAAATGGCCGTGGAAAGCATGACTGTCCATCCAAACTCCCCAACAACAACCAACCACGAACACAACAGTCTTCTCACTGACGAAAGGTCGAGTAATTCTACAATCATATTTCTGTCAAACTATTTATTTCTCCTGTGCTTTTTAGGCATAAAAAGCACGGGGTTTCTTTTCCATTTTTTCTTTCAAGGGAATTAAAAGTCGCCTTTTTTCTGGGGAACAAGTACAGAGGTAACGAACGCCATCTTGAAACGGTGCTCAGCGCAAACTGGAAGGTCAAATATGAACCCTGGTATATGTGCCGCGTTTGAATAGTTTGCGAGTAACCTAAAGTATTTCAATCAGTTACATTTTAAAGGAAAAAAAATACCGTGGTCAACTCAAACAACTGGTCCAGCAAAGTTGCATCCATCAAAGTAAAGAAGTCTAAAGACCCGACTGGAGACAAACGTATCGGATAAGGCAATTGTTTGCGAATTGCCCAAAACGAACTACATATATCGGCGATACACTACAACATGCAGTAATTAGATCTCCAACTAAATGTCCAAAACGTTTTGACTGCAATATCTTTGTTAAATGGCATTGCATTAACCGACCAGTTATCGTCCTCGCGTACGGATAGCTAGCCTGCTGCCCAGGCAGTATGAGTAAAATTAAAGCCAGTTTAAAACTACAATCTAATACAATAATAGCCTGCATTTTCTATTCTGCTATCTTACATAAAACGTCGTTATTTTCGAGTCGGATATTAGTTATTTAACTATTGACGCGACTGACATCCGGTTGGACAGCGAAATAATTTCCTGATTAGCACACTAACTAACGCCTGGCTTAGCTAGCTAGCTAAGTACGCAGTTTATGTTCTTCTATAAGGACCTATCTTGGCAACAAGACTAGCTAGCTGCTACACCAAGCCGCCATTGATCCTGTGTAGTTACGTGTAGATAACGACGGTAAACACATCGTGTCCGTGGAACTGACTAGTAAGGCGATCGTCTGTCACCATAAACATTTACAGAGCCCAGTTTATATCGGCGAATATTAATAATTACGTCGACTGGTTAACCTTGTCAAGTTCAGTATTGCACTTTAAGCAACACTAATTAACGTTGACGTTTAGAAGTAGTTTTACGTCGTCTCTATGTCCAGTGATAGAAGCCGTTATTCCCAAATTCGACATACAAAAAGGAGTTAGTTCCAGTGCGTGACACGGAAAGTAGGTAGTCTGCGACAATTTTAAGTTATTTGTACAGTTACCTAGTATTCTCACTTTCAATTGAAATATGCATTCTTATTTACCCATTTTTTTATCATTTGAAAGAAATATTTCGTAATTCTGTACAATAATGGATTCCTAATTTTGTGTCCCTACAAATTTCCCCCTTCTCTCTTGGGCCAGCCTGCCATTTTAGGTTGTTCTCCATAACACCCACCTATTCTCATGTGTTGAACGTTTGCAAAGCATTCCAGATGTTAAAGTGAAGTAAAACACAAATGTCCCCGTTTTAGTTCCCTGAATGCCCTATCTGTCTTCAGCATGTTCCTCCAACGAACAACTTATCCCAGTCCACAAACCCCCATAATAAAGTGGGGAGACCACTATTACGTTCCAAAAACTTTTGGGGGCATTTTATTACTCATACTTTTGCAAAATTTGAAGAAACCTCTCACAGTAAGTACATCATATCATTTTGATAAGGGCCCTTTTTTAACTTTGATTAATTATTCAGGATATTTTTGCCCTTTAGTTAAATTATTATTGTTGTCATTATGCATGAACAATATTGAAAAATGTGTCAGCATGTGTGATTATTCAAGTCTCTTAGATTGTGCATTTATAAATATGTATTATTCAAGATCATTTGATATTTTGAGTAAATTGTAGTAGAGCATTATATTAATTGCCAGGTGCTCTTATTTCCTGAGCCATCTGTTATCGGATTGAGAGATTTGTAGTTTGCTAAATCTTAGTGGTGTAGGCCAAGGCTATTGAATACAGTGAAAGTTGTTCTGCACTTGCATCTTTCCCAGTCATGTTTTACTCAACTAACAATACCATATACACAGATCATTGCCATCACAGTCTTGCAGAATTTGAAGCTAAAAAGTCCACTTTCCACCCCTCTTTTGGTAAATTACAAAGAGATGTGCCTTTAAAAATGTAAACACAATGATGACAGCTAAAACTGCCCTGAAATATACTACTAGCCATGGTTTCATGCGCTATACCAGTGGTTCCCAACCATTTTCAGTTACTGTACCACCAGCATCATTTTGCCCCAAATGTACCCGCTCATATTCATTTTATTAGTAAATCATATGATGTCATGAGTGTTTTCAAATACCCCCTGTTGATAGGTCAATACCCCCAGGGGTCCTCGTACACCTGTTTGGGGACCAATGCTCTATACTTAATAGTGTTGGTTCGTTTAAGCCTAACTTGCAACTGTTGCGAATTTTGTTTTATTATTGGGATGGAGCACTTAATGTGAGCTCAATAGGCATACAAATTATTCCTTTCAATAATCAACTGTGATGTTTTCACGTTAATTTGTATTAAGCATATAGCTGTTGTGACTGTACATTGCCCCTTTAACACACCAAAACCCATGTAACATTAGTTTAAAGTTGTATGTATTATAACTCCAGAGAGAGAGATATATATATATATAACTCCAAACACACACATCTCTGCAAACTAAGAGTGAGCAAAACCCCCAATTCTCTGCTAACTAAGAGTGAGCAAAACCCACACATCTCTGCTATCTAAGAGTGAGCCAAACCCACACATCACTGCTATCTAAGAGTGAGCCAAACACACACATCTCTCTGCTAACTAAGAGTGAGCAAAACCCACACATCTCTGCTAACTAATAGTGAGCCAAACCCACACATCTCTGCTAACTAAGAGTGAGCCAAACCCACACATCTCTGCTAACTAAGAGTGAGCCAAACCCACACATCTCTGCTAAGCAAGTGGATCCTTTTGAGGCAATGCGAGTGGCACATCTCTAGAAGTACAGGTCGACTGGCATCTGATTGGAGCCCGTCATGATAAAGCGTTTGGCTGGTCCTTAGACTCGTACGGCACACCCCATTAGGGACGGTGGTAAGCAGAGCTGGATGAGAAGGGCTATTGTTCTCACTTTGTGCCCATGTCACTCCCTAGAACATAGTATGCAAAGCTTAACGCTTAGCTAGATTGACCTTGTTCCTCCAAGAGGGACAAGTGTGTACGGTTGCCATGACATGCCAACTGTACCTTTTTTAGATTCATATTAATTAGCGTAAAACTTAACTTGAAATATGAGCATTTGATGACAACCAGATAACCTTTGGCCCATGTGGAGTACAGTTCTGTTACACACAGGATGGTTTGTTGTACATAGAGTAGACATTTATGTGTTCCTCAGTCTAAATGCCAGGCTTAAAACTCAAAGACACTTGTGTCTTAGGTTAATAACCCAGTGTAAATAAAGTAAAAAAATAAAAATGCATATATTCACAGATTATATATCCATTGACACCGGAAGCTGATGTCGGTGGCTAGAGTATGACTTCTCATAGATGTGGTCATATATCCTACGTATAATGATAATTACACCTTTTTGTTGCGCTGAATCATTTGATGACTCCCGTCTGTCAGAAACGTTTTTGTAAATTACCGTGGGATTTTGGCCTGGCATTTTTGGATGAGAAAGGAAGTACATTTTTATAGATTGTGATAGAATGTGTTTGGTACATAATGTATTTTTTAAATCAACGTTTATGGAATCTTGTAATAGTTTTTGCCATTATGATTACATTGCACTACCAATAGGTAGCGCCAATGACATATTCTTGGGAGTATTAGGATTGTCTTACTGAAATGGAAATGGTTAATAGTTTGTCTGAAAGCTTTCCCGTCAATACACTTAAGCAACATCAAGTGGGTTTTAGATTGCGAAACCAAAGTATGAATGATATCTTACACACCTGAAAAATTAATAAAATGTCAAATGGGCAAATAATTGTCTTTAATACCGATCCATCCCAATACTAGGCCAATGGAGAAACCCTGAAGTTCTTTAATCAGTTAATATAAAATAATAGGATGTGTACATCCTCACACACAGTCATTATATTAATGCCAAACATTTATTTATTAACCTTCCCATTTTAAGATATATAGATATAGATAGATTGGTTCACAGTCTAGCATTAACAGTAATATATATTTAATTATATCTCAATTCCAAAAATTGTTGTGAGCAGGTTCCTAGAATGGCCTTTTATTGAATGTACACACAGTATGTGTAAGGTCCCAGGATTACCAATATCCAGTCAAGCTGAGTGGGCCTATTGAACCCTATCACCACTCAACGGTTTCCAACTACATGAAGCTCAAAGTGTATAAACACACGCACACACGAGGAAATGTCATATCTACATTTGTAAACATACTGATTCATACGTGTAATGTCACTGCCATATTATTATAGTTATTTTTTTTACCACAGATCACACTGGCCCTATCCCTGATTCCCTCACAATAAATTATCTGGTTTAGGCAGAAATTGCACTCTGCCTTTTCACCTCAGCTGTCCCGAGTTCATATCATATTTTCATATAGCCTTGTGTTATTAATGTACAGTACCGGACACAATTTTGAACACACCCATGCTTTGGTACTGTAAGTAAAATAGTATGTTTCCCCATGACTCACATCACTATTTCTATTACCTGCTATGAAGGTATCTCGGCCCCCAAGTTCCCCGAACATACAACACTTCGACATCCGAATGTCACAGCAGAGCAATCCTTCATTGTGTTATGTTTAATTTGGCTTCTGAGGGGTTGGCTGTAGGGTAAGGTTTTTTTTGGGATGGCAGTGGTAAATGTCTGATGTGTTCACACAAATAAAGGTCAAAGACGGTTCAAGAAACAGTTAGCTGGCCCTGGGATCTCAATGTATCTGTCACTGTCGAGAGTCTAGACACTCTTACAGAGACACAAGTGGAAACACCTAAGTAACTACTAACAGTTATTTTAAACAAACATGTGAAATTAGTACACAGGAGGGTGGATAAGTTACGAATCCAGGCATCCAGTTGTGATTGTGAATACCGTTTTATTTTCCTGTACCCGTCCCCAGACGTAAAGCGTTGTTGATGTTTAATGAATATTATGTTCATTGCTAGCAGTCCAAACATATCTAGTGAATGACCAGAGTCTGTCCAGAGCTGCATTTTAATGTCTGTTCTTTCTCTGTTTATAACAGGCGTGAAGATGGTGAGCTGGAGGAGGGGGAACTGGAGGATGATGGGGGAGAGGTAGAAGATGCAGAGGAGCCCTCTGCAAAGGAGGTAGCTGAAGGAGGAGAAGGAGGCGGAGAAGTGGGTGATGAAGTTGAAGGAGAAGTAGTGGCTGCGGAGGCGCCCCCCCCGGAGAAAACACACCGCAGCAAAGAGCACCACACCAAAGAGCACCACACCAGTGTCTCGGAAGAGGAGAAGGCCCGCCGCCACAAAAGGAAAAGGAGAAAAGAGAGGGAGCGAGAGAAGGAGAAAAGGAGAGCCAAGAAGAGGCGTAAATCGAAACACAAAGTACGTGTGTGTGTGCAGGTGTTTTACACCCTGCTTGCCTCGACTGTTCTGTTTGCAGTTGTTTTTAATGCTATTGTCGCTGATGCTTTTGTGTTTCTGTCTGTGTTGTCCCACAGCGTCATGCCTCTTCCAGTGATGACCACTCTGACTTTAGCGATGACTCTGACTTTAGCCCCGGGGAGAAGAGGAAGTACAGGGATTACAGCCCGACGTATCCCCCGTCCGTAAGTTATCCAAAGGCAGTACAAGAAAAACCACGCCTGATACCTGCTGCAAAGTGTCAGTCTGCTTCCCAGGTAATTACTGTGATCTGACATTGACCCTGTTTCCCACCCAGTCTCATGGTTACCCACCTGCACTGTCCTCCGGGCACGGCGGCCCAATGCCCAAGAAGGGCAACTACATGAAGATGGACGGGCAGGGCTATGGGGGCTATGACGATTACGAGGAGGAGACCTATGAGGGAGAAGAGGAAGAGGCGATGGGGGACGATGACTACGACGACTACACCAAGGAGTTGAACCAATACCGCAAGGCCAAGGAGGGAGGCGGTGGCGATGGAGGAGGACGGGGCAGTCGTGGGGGCAGAGGTAGCAAAAATGGGGTCAGAGGTGAATTTGGATGACCCTTACTAGTTCGCCTGCAGGTGCTCGGGAGGTGCTCACGGTTGGTGTTGACTGTTGACCGTTTCTCGTTGTTGCTCACAAGGTGGTAAAGGTCGTATGAAGAACCAGCGAGGTCGTGGAGGCATGAGAGGAGGGCGTGGCGGTCGAGGTGGAGGACGAGGCGGGAGCAGGGGTCGGGGGCGAGGGGGCAAGATGTCCGGAGACAATGAGGACGGAGACGGAATGATGTACGGTGGTGGAGGAGGAGGAGGAGGAGGTGGTGCAGAGGAGATGGAGGTATGTCTAAAGGAGCTTGCTTATGGAGCCAAATTATTCAAAGTGTGTACTGTATGTTGTTGAGTGTTCCGCCTACTCGTTCTTGATCCACATATTGTTTGATTGTGTTTTAGTATGGAGACGATGATTGTGACAACGTGGGTGAAGATGACTATGATGAATATTCTCAGTACCGAAAGTCCAAAGACCGTGGAAGAGGTAAGAGAGGAAGAGAGATTATCCTTTATCGTTTGTGTTTCCAGGATTTTTTGTCCCAAGTATTTTGAATTTCTTGCCTATTACCTACTGATTATGGGAATCTTTCAACTGCTATGTCTAGGAAAACCAGGGAATTTGGCGCAAAGTTACTGGATTTCAAATTTTCCTAACTGTCAGTATGTTACGGAGTGCATATTCGAAACCTGCCCAGTAGCTGTAGATGTCTTATGCATGTCCCAAATATCGGGCTGCCTTTGTGCCCCCCCTTGATGCATTGTCTCCTCTTTCTCCCGGCTCTAATAGGTGGTAAGGGGGGGAGAGGGCGTGGCCGGGGGAAACAGGGTCGAGGAATGAATCGAGGGGGTCGAGGGCGAAACCGAGGGCGAGGCAGAGGAGGTGGTGAACAGGTTCATGATGTCGACAACAATGGAGACCTGGGAGATGTCGGGGTGAGAATAAAACATACAACAATGACCTCACTGAGATAAGTTTGGCCAGCAGCACAGTTTTATGAAGACCGCACGCCAAGGCTAAGTAGGACCTGTTGGTGTTTTGGTGCAGGATGGAGGAGGTGGTCCACACAACAAGCACCAGGGGGACAAGCACCAGGGGGACAAGCACCAGGACAAGAAGGGCAAAGCCATCTGCAAGTACTACTTAGAGGGCCGCTGTACTTGGGTAAGAGCTGGTCACGCAGAAAACCGATGATTTTTATCCCGTTCCCTCTGGGGCATGTCCAATTGCCTATCATCTAACATGTCTGTCCTTTATTGTAGACATTTTGTCCAAATGTGCAAAGGAACGTTTCTAATTCTGGTTGTCTTTGCTGTCTCTTCAGGGGGAACACTGCAACTTCAGTCACGACATTGAGCTGCCCAAGAAGAAGGAACTCTGCAAGTTCTACATCACAGGCTTTTGTGCGCGTGCTGAGAACTGCCCCTACATGCATGATATCCTACAGTTGTCAGTAACAACAGGGCCCTTTCAGCGCCCTGGCATAGATAGCGTGTTATTTTATGTTATCGATCTTTCTATCTGAATGAAAATATTCAAACATGAAAATGCACAAAAATATCTTTAAAACAAGCACATCTCAAATGGTAGTTTGTTTCTACGGCACTCTGAACATCAATGACCATTAGGAAAGCTTACAGTATTTGAGTTATTAGTAATGCCCTGAACCAGGTGTTTCAGTGTCACAGACTTGTATGGCTGCGAGTCTGTCTTTGTGTAGTATCTGTTCAACCCGGTTGTCTGTAGTTCCTTGACTCGCCGCCACGTGATTTCCCCTGCAAGCTGTTTCACACCACGGGGAGCTGTGTGAATGGAGACGAGTGCATGTTCTCCCACGAGCCTCTGACAGAGGACACTCAAGACCTGCTGAACAAGGTGAGTTTGGCTTCACTGCCACCGCTCCATGGTGTTATCATACTGTCTGTCTCTGTCTAGTCCTTCTGCCATGTCTCACCAGCACTTTCTCGTCTCGTGCATTCGTAGATGCTGGCTGAGGATGCCGAGGCCGGAGCCGAGGATGAGAAGGAGGTAGAGGAGCTTAAGAAGCAGGGCATCAACCCCCTTCCTAAGCCTCCTCCTGGGGTGGGCCTTCTCCCGACGCCGCCCAGGCCAGGGCCGCCTGACAACTCCAGCCCCGGGGATTATGGATCTTCTGGACAACCACAGGGCCCCATGCCCACCAATGGCCCATCTGGCCCAGGGCCTACCCAAGGGCCTGGTCCCTGTCCTGGCCCACCCCCAGCCTGCCCAGAGAGTAGCCCCTACCAGAGCCCTCCCCACAGCAACTGCCCACCGCCACCATCAATGAGCGCCCAACCTCCCTGTCCTGGTAATGTAGGGAAGAAGATCCCCTCTCTGTTTGAGATCAAGGTGCAGCCCACGGGACAGCTTGCTCAGAAACTAGCTGGTCAAAGGTGGGTTATTCACATCCCAACATATTCCTGTTGCCATGACAGTCTGCAAATGTATTGTGAACACGCTGTAACCCCACCGAACCTTTCACTACAGAGGTCAGACCCCGGGCACTGCCACGGGCCAAGGTGGCGCGCCCGGCCCCCAGGGGCCCCCCGGTGGTCCTGGCGGGCCCCCGCCTCGGTTTCCTCCGCCTGGCATGATGCCCCCGGACATGTCGATCGGCCCTCCTCCGCCAATGGGTCCTGGAGGGCCCCCGATGATGCCAGGTTTTGGCCCAGATGGCGGGCCTATGATGCCCCCTGGCCCTCCTCCGGGGGGTAACTTCTTTGACAACTTCTTTAACCAGCAGGGCATGAACATGGATGGGGTTGTGGAGGAAGGTCAGTGGAGCTCATATTGTCTCAGCATCCAATGAGTGTTTCAAGAGACGAATGTTCCTGTGCTGTGATGTCTCTGAAGTCTCCTGTATGGTAGTTCTGAATCCTTCTGTGCCTCCCAGGTGACGACTACCAGGACTTTGGCGCTATGGATGAGACGGGGGGAAGAGGACCGGGAGGAAACCAAGGCTCCATGGGAGGCATGGACTGCTCTGCCAACGGTGGCTCAGCCAATCATCAGACAGGGATGGGCGTGCCGGACTTCCTTCCGCCTGCCCAGCGGGCTCTGTTCATGAGGATCCAGCAGAAACAGCAGGAGGACGAGGAGAGGACCAAGCTGGCCAAGGGGGGTGGAGAGAGAGAGACGGAAGGTACACAGACACCGCACACACACAAACACACACACACAGTTTTGATGTGTATTAAATTAAGACACTACTATAATATCAACCCCACATAGACACTAACACTGGGCCTGGTAGACCTGGCATGATACTGGTATGGGAAATCAGTACAGACACCATCTAAATCCCCCATAGACTAAACAAACAATCTTTACTGACAATCTATGTGAACGCTGGCTGACATTCATGTAAACACCATTTAACAAATGCCTCTGGGAGTGATATAAAGTAGTGTGGTAAATAGGTGAATAGGGTGCCTGGTATAAAGAAGTGTACTATGTAGGGAATAGGATGCCATTTCGGCTCTGATATGACTGACTGCACTCCCACATGATTCAAATTGACCAATGCTATGTCACCTAGAGAAAGACCAAAGAGGGCAGCTGCTTCTTGCCCTCACATGGCACCCTAGACTCTATCCTCTATATTTTACTACTTTTCAACAGGTCTCCTTGACTGTAAGTAGTTCACTCTATGGGGAACAGGATGCAGATCGGGACTCGGTGAAGCAGAATGGAATGGAAATATTTTTTCCTGGTATCAGCCCTGACTAGTTAGTATGTGGACAGAAAGTATACATAGTGTTTGTGTCTACTTCGGTTAGCAACGTATGCGTCCTAAGGAAGCTGGAAATATATGACACTATTGACCCTCCCTTTAACCCTTTCAACAGAGCCCACATCCTCTGTTGCATATTATTCCTATAAACACTCCCACAGATCAGATGAGCGTCTACACCCTGGCTAGGTGGCGCTGTGAGCCAGGAGTGGGAGATGCTTTGGAGGGTGGCCAGTGGGATTGCATGTACAAACAAACTGAACTTTAACCAACAAAATAGTCCTATTGCGATTCAACTTCATGCATTGAGTTGGAGATAAAACAGTGTGAGGAACAGACAGGGTTATGAAAATTTACAGGTGGCAGGGTTTGGTTTGTCTGGAAAGAAGCTTTAAGAGCTTGACGTGTTCAATTTGTGAGAGAACACATAGGTGATGATACCTAACACACTTGTGTTACACTTACGTTACATTTGACATAAACAAAGGATTAATTGTTCCCTTTCAGTTTGCTTATACATGAATTTAATACCCAATACTGGCCCGGGTTAAGGGGTGTTTCATATTATAGGGTTATCAGGGGTTAACTGGGGTGTTTCATATTATAGGGTTAACTGGGGTGTTTCATATTATAGGGTTAACAGGGGTGTTTCATATTATAGGGTTAACTGGGGTGTTTCATATTATAGGGTTAACTGGGGTGTTTCATATTATAGGGTTAACTGGGGTGTTTCATATTATAGGGTTAACAGGGGTGTTTCATATTATAGGGTTAACTGGGGTGTTTCATATTATAGGGTTAACTGGGGTGTTTCATATTATAGGGTTAACAGGGGTGTTTCATATTATAGGGTTTTTGTATGCTTGTTTTTATATAATTCCTGTACTCCATTTCCCAGGTGACTCAGCTAACTGGTACTCCAGTGAGGATGAAGACGGAGGTGGCAGCGTCACATCTATCCTGAAGACACTACGCCAGCAGAGCATGGCCCCCCCTAAACCTGAGGGCCCCCCCATCGACCCCCGGCTTCAGAAGGTCTCTCCTGCGCACCCCCCCGTCAGACCGGTGGACCCTCGTCACGCAGAACCCCGGCTGGCTCGTGACCCCCGGCTCTCCCGGACCACAGACTCCGCCCAGGCCTCGGACTCGCCCATCGTTTCCCCGACCCCCGGCATTGCCCCTGCAGACCCACGCCTCGCTAGGCTCGCCACTGCCACTCTCATCTCGAAACTTGACCCCCCCCTGGTGTACAAACCCCCACCCCTCACGGCTCCCCCCGCGGAGGAGGAGGAAACGGAGAGAGTGCTGCGCGATAAACCGGTGCCGATTCCCATGGACCCCCTGATGGGCATGGCCCTCAGGGACCCGCGCTCCCAGCTGCAGCAGTTCAGCCACTTCAAGAGGGACATCGTCTTGCACATGCCCCCGTTTGCCAAGACCGTGACGTGGAACCCAGAGGACCTCATCCCCATACCTATCCCCAAACAGGACTTCCTGCCCCTCCCCCCGGGCATCCCCCCTGTGTCGGCTCTGGATCCACGCCTCTCGCGCAGCCAGCAGCAGATGCACACGGCCGTCACGCCGACCCCACCCGCACCTCATCCCTCCTTAGAACCCACAGGCCCAGCCTCGTCCACCATCCCAGACTTTGAGCTGCTCTCGCGCATCCTGAAAACTGTTAACGCCTCATCCGGCCCCTCCCAGTCCTCCCCTCCTCTGCCACTCATCCCTCCGCCGGCGTTGTTGCCGGCGCCTCCTCTGTTGTTGCCTCCCCCCGTTGACAAGCCCGTCGATCCTCGCATGAGCCGCAAAGCCCCCGCTGACCCCCGGCTTCAGCCTCAGAAATTTGCCATGAAGCAGCCTCTAGAGCCCCCTGTACCACCTCTGACGGCCTCCCCAGCTGCTCCTCCGCCTCCTGCCCCCTCCGTCACGCCCTCCATCGCCCCATACGACCCTCGGCTGTTGTCCGCAGGTGGGGTGGGGCGTGGAGGCGGGGCAGGGGCGGCGGGTAACAGCAGTGTGCTGAGTGGCATCAGTCTGTATGACCCGCGTACTTCCAGTGTAAGCAAGGCTGAGGGCTCGGGTGCTGCTGCTGCCAACACGAACCCCGGCGGTGGCTCCACGGAGCCCAAACATAGTGAGTCGGCCCCGGTCAAGCCCAAGGCCAAAGAGCCCCTGTTTGTTCGCAAGTCTGCCCTCGACCAGCCAGAGCCAGAGAAGAGCAGCGAGCAGTCCACTGACCGCTACAACAGCTATAACCGGCCCAGGCCCAAGCCTGCGCCCTCGCCCGTCGTCGGGGTCCCAGGGGGCCCTTCGGCCCCCGGCTCCTCTACAACGGTACAGGCCACTCCGGGGGCTCCTGAGCCAGCTCCAGCCGGTGTCCACAACCTTCCCGTATCCTCGCTTTTCAGCATGGTCAAACAGGCCAGTAAGCCCAGTGGCTCTGGTAGCCCGTTTGGCGGGAGCAGCCCTGCCCAGCCAGCCGACATGCCCACCACCAGCACCACCGCAGAACAGGACAATGCTTCACTGAAGGATGTTTTCAAAGGCTTCGACCCCACGGCATCACCCTTCTGCCAGTGAACTCAGAGCCCATTTCAACTGGATGGTCAAATGGTTGTTTTAGACACGAACACTGACTGCGTCGGCTGTGAGTGCACAGACGACAGACACTGGGCAGACCGCGTGAACGTTTGAATGTTTTGGTCAGCTGCACCGGTCTGTTCATGTCCCATCACACCTGCAGGGTTGGCTGATCAGATTCTATTACAGATTCTGGGGCTGGTGAGGGCCGGAGGGTGTGTGAGTGACGGATATGTTGGCAACTAGGAAACAGAGAACTCTATTTTAAAACAAACAAGATGTATAAATAAATGTATTCCCTATTCGAGAGTCCCTCCCAACTTTATTAGAAACGGCCCAGTAGGAGCAGGAAAACAGAGTACTTCCTCATTACAGTGTCCTTCTACTCCTCTTCCTCAGTGCATTTGTTCTCTCCCTTCCTTGACAGTTGTTTTGGTCCATTTCCCATCAGCCCCGGTGTTTCATCTTCCACTTAGTCCGGGTCAGAAGAACTCTTGTAAATCATTGTATATCATTTCTAGTCCAATCACAGTGCAGCGGGAAAGCAAACCCATGGAGAACGTGCACTGCCACTTTGACCTGTAAAGTAACACGGTATATTATATATGAGTACAACTTCACTTGTTTTCTGTTTAATTATTATTTTTTGGTTGTTGCTTGAAGTCATTTCTTTGCACTGTCCGTCTGCTTAACTGCCTGTTAAATAAACTTTCCATTATTTCTTTTTATATTTTAGCCCTCTTCTTCGTCAGTACTGTGTTAACTTCAGGCTCCGGTCTTAACTGTTTGTGGGGTTGATGGGGTGTAGTCTGATAACCATGTTGACACACCACCCCAGATCCCTGACGGAGGTCCCGTGGGTACCCCCCCCCCCCCGGCAACCAGCGGAGGTACTGTATCAGAGAAGTGCATATTTGTTAGTGTCCACCTGTCACATATGAAAAATGATCATTTTAATTTATTTTTTATACTTGAGATATCTGCCTCTGCTCCCTGTCAGTTTGAATAGAATCATTTTATTTTATATATAAAAAAAATACATTTATTTCTCGCCTTCCCTTCATTGTGAATCAGCCTGTAAACACGACAGGAGACATGACGGACAATGATCGGACAAAGAAAATATTCTCACTTTCATCTAAAAGCCTTGAATATTCTGGTGTGACCTGATTACACAAGTATCATTTTCCCCCCCACTTTTCTTTTTTTGTTGTTGCAAAAATGACACCATTGCTTTGTAAATTGAACAGTGTCCTGTTGGACGAGAGGTTACTTTTTCTAACTGTTCACTGTAGGCGAAGTTGTGATGTATTTAATAAAGGCGATATATGATCAACCAGGTATTTACCGTTTGTTGATTTGTCCCTGTCTGACTCATATTCTTTTCGCCTCTCGTATTAATGTCTCGTCTCCAGGAAGTCGCCATTCTTTAACAACCACTATTTCGTCAGAGGATCTCATATTGAAAGACAAATTATCCCGGTTTAGTCAACATTTCAGGTACAGGCAGGCTGGTTAATTCCTATAGCATGTTAAAATATGACTCATGAAAAATTGTCTTTTGGGTGTTTTTGGTGGAGTTGAAATTCCTCAGCCAACTACGTGAAACGTTTGTTGATGGCCTTGTTGGCTTTTTGTTTTAATTGTATTTATATACATTTATATTTAACAAAAAATGTATATTACTACAGTTATAAATAAAGTTTATATATATATGAAAAACGATTTTCTACAGTTCCATATCTGTACATTTTTTGTAAGGAATTTGATTGATTTGTATGTAATGTCAAGTAATTCCAAGTCATCCCTTTGTTTGTTTTCAATTATTTAGTTCCCTCAAAACACGTTTGATCCTCGAAGTAGTTATTTAGTTCCCTTCCAGTTATTTTGAGTCTTGTCACCTGGAAAGCAAGTCGTTTTCTTTAATTTGCTAAATTTCAAATAAGTTTGTAAGCTACAAATTAAGAGAAATAATTAGACTATGCAAACATTCTTACAAATGTATCTCCAACATGCCTAAAACAGTAATATGTGGTTTGATTTTACTTAAAGATAATCTTTGACAAACAGAATGAAAATTGTGTCGGTGGCATCCATATTTTGATATTGAAATCAGGTGTTTTGGCTATTCAAAATGAGATTGCTTAGAAACATTGATTACTTGCACTGGTTTTTAAATAACAACAGCCACGGTGCGATAAAGTTAGTGTCCGTATTAAGAAAAGTAAATCAGTTGTTACCCATGTTCGTAATTTATATTGTCGCAAATGTGATGGACATTTTGCTGCTGAGACATTTTAGTTCTTAGTTCAGCTGAGTGCTGCTATCTGATGGTAGAACTACAAGTCCCATTTGGCTGCTATCTGATGGTAGAACTACAAGTCCCATGAGGCTTCTATCTGATAGTAGTACTACAAGTCCCATGAGGCTGCAATCTGATGGTAGTACTACAAGTGCCAGGAGGCTTCAAATCCTGACCTATGTTAACCCCATAAGAAGATCACTAAAATACTATATATACACAGCATGTACTTTCAGTACATATAGATTTAACACATACAATGGCTCTTAAACGTATTCACCCCTTGGACTTGACCACATTTTATTACAACTTGAAATTAATTGCAATAGTTTCTGCTGCAGATCAGCACAATGACTCCATAATGTCAAAGTGAAAAAAAAAAATTTCTGGGAAGTTCTAAATCACTTGTGTAAATAATAATTAAATGCAGAGACTGTTGTTTAACAAGATGTTTATACAGTCTTACAGGTACAATCTGGCCCTGCTGATGTGGCCCAGTGTGAAAATGAGTTTGACACCCCTGTTCTAATCTAATCCGTTTTGAGGTGCAAGACACTGCATTCTGAAACAATAGTCTGGGTGCCTTACTTTGTGGCAAAAAGAAGAGAAAAGTGAAAGGAAGTGTTTATTTTTGCTTCCAGAAGTCATGTGGAAGACTGAGACTGCATAGAAGAAGTTTCTATTGGCCGATGAGACCAAAATTAAGCTTTTCCCCAACACTAAGGACTAGGTTTGGGACAAGTCTATCATCACACATCCTTCTGGGAAGATCATTCCAGACCGGGAAGCATGGCGGTGACGGCATTCTAGGAGGAGGCTTGTCTGTATAGGCTGCAGGATTAAAAGCTTGGGAAGAAATGAGGACAATAAATGCAGCAAAGTACAGAGAATTCCTGGAGAGAAAACGGGTAAAGTCTGCAAAAGACCTGGGATTAGAGAGAATATTACATTTCCTGCAGGACAATGAAACAAAACATAAAGCTACAGCCAAACTGGAGTGGCTTATACAAGGTCAGTGTTCTGGGGTTGGCCCAGCAAAAGCCCATACCTTGATCTAATTGAGAATGTGTGTAAACGGTTCCCCTCCAACTTGACAGAGCTTGACCAGTTTTGCAAAGAACAATGGGCATAAATTGCTGTGTCCTCAGGTGTCAAGCTAGTAGAGACAAATCAAAAGAGACTCATAGCTGTAAATGTTACCAAAAGATGCCGCTGGGTTCAGCCTTACGCAATCAACAATTTCCCGATTTGGGTTTGTAATTATTTTGTTGAGTTTGTTGACTTTATCTCTTTGATTACGAAGTGTTGTCGTCACCGTTGCAAGTCCTGCAATCTCTTCTGTTATCTTTGAATGTGCAGTGCTTTCCTACAGTACGCGGACTCTTCAGTTTTCCCTGTGTTGTAATGTAGCAGCCTCATTCTGAAATGGATTATGTTTTTTTCTCCTGTCAATCTACACACAACACTACATTATGAAAAAGCAAATTAATAAATGTTAATAAAAAACAGAAATATCAGAATCAGAATATCACATTTCCTTAAGCATTCAAATGTCCTCTGGTCTGATAAAAATTGAACTGTAAGACCATAATGACGATCGTTGTTTGGAGGATAAAGGGGGACGCTTGCAAGCGGAAGAACACCATGCCAAGCGTGAAGCACTAGGGTGGCAGCATCATGCTGTGGAGGTGCTTTGCTGCAGGAGGGACTAGTGCACTTCACAAAATAGATTGCATCATGAGGAAGGAAAATTATGTGGATATATTGGAGCAACATCTCAAGACACCAGTAAGGAAGTTAAAACATAGTCGCAAATCGGTCTTCCAAATTGTCAATGACTTAAAAGATACTTCCAAGGATGTGGGTAAATGCCTTAAATGCAACAAAGTCAAGGTATTGTACTGGCCATGACAAAGCCTTGACCTCAAGCCTATAGAAATGTGTAGGCAGAACTGAAAAGGAAGCCTACAAACTAGACTCAGAAAATCACGTTTCGTAATTCGCTATTTTCAATGGAGACTTCTCAGCATCAGTCAGATAATTGTACATTTGGATGAGTAGACAGACATCAACCTCCTGGTATGTTCCTAGTAGAGATATGACACAGAGATCTTTCTATTGTATCAAGTTGGTTCTGCGTCGTGTCCTGACCCCATGTCGCGTCCGACCAGTGACTATTCTTCCCCCGTGAACAATGAATGCACACATTGAAAATTGTTCCTAATATCCATGACAATAAACCATAGAATTAGTCCAAAAATTCATATTTTCTGAGTGTGCTTCTGACGTATACATGACAGCTTTATGCACATTGGGTGAAATGTGTCTCTTCGAGGTGCAGATTGAGATCGTTTTTTCGATCCCTCCTGAGAACGGCATGTCTGTCTCTCCCCCCATTAAAGTGTTGTGCCAAACGTCTGGTATAGCCGATTCCCATGCAACCTTCAATCACAGTTTGTACACCCCGCCCCCACCTCTCCCTCCCCATTTCCTGTCCCCGATGGAGGAATTCCGCACTGGGACAGAGACAACTTTCCTCCTCTTCACTACTGTGACCGTTTAGGAAATGTCAAAACAAAGCTGGCTGCTTTTGGGAATGACACAAACTGCCACAGAAAATATAGAATTTTTCACCCTCCCCCCAAATATTTAATCTATTTTTGCTTCTATTTCTTTTATGAACTGATGAACAGACTAAAAACCTTCTTTCCCCACATTACTAAGTATTCCCGACTACATCACAGGGAAGAATGATTCAGGTGGGTTTATTCTGACTGCGCCGTGACAACCTGACATGTTGATCTACAATACAATGACGACAAGGAACTGTGATTTATGGTGATTGAGAAAACACACAAGATGTCCATTTATAGGACATTCCACAACCCCCCCCCCCCATGCTTTTGTGATGAAGTACACACAAACCCTGAATCTTTCGATAGGACAGGAAGACAGATGATATCCCAACGTGACCTGTAGTGCACGCAAACCTCAACATGCTGCTCTGCTTCAAAAACACAGGTTCAGGGAAAACATTGGCATGAGAAATTGTGTCCCTGTGTGAGAACCTGCCTCCCCACATACTGCAGATAATGTGTGCCCTTATCCCCCAGAGAGCTACGTGGCCAAATTCACAGAGTTGTGATTTCTGTTAATTTTCTTTTGGTTGTTTTATTGATGTAGCATTTTCCAGATTCACTCTGAATCCTGGGGAATCCAGGGTACCCTAGTGGTCAAGGGTTTTGTGCCAGTTGACAGAAGGTTGCTGGTTCTGATCCCGAGCCGACAAGGTTAAAGAATGCTTTTGTTTTTCCCCCAAGGACTGTTAACGCTAATGTCTCCCATGTCGTTGCCAAAAATAACTAACTGTTCTAAGCATACATTCCTGGTAAAAAAAGTATAAAATATTCCTCATTTTCAAAATCATCCTGTCCAATGTACGATGTAATATTTGTGCCAAAGAGCCATCCGCTAAGGTTTGGCCGTGTATTGTTTTGAGTTGACCCTTCCGGTCATTCTTGTTGTTGTCTATTTTCGTTTATTTGTTCAAACGTGCCCTTGTCCCTGACCCGCAAATCCACCCTGGCTCACTTGTATGAACGGGACTTAAGGAATTAAAGGAAAGGGAGGAGACTGGAAGTGTGCGTGCGTGTGAGTGTATCAGAGGAACAGAGAGTACAAAGAAAAAACTGGACGAGAAAAGGGAGTTAGTGATGGAAAGGGACAGGGTTCTCCATTTCATTAATGTCTATCTGCTGTGTAACAGAGGCTCATTGCTGCCACCAGGTCTGGCCACGCCCCTCCGTGTGGCCACACCCTATATGTGGCCACGCCCCTCCATGGCTACATTTCCCACACTTGTTCCCTCTGATTTCATTGATATTCCGTTCAGGCTGCAGTTGGCATTCTCCCTTTACTTTCATTGGTGTTCCACGTCATCTCGCATTTGTCCCTTCACGAGAGTGATGGACCAAAAAAGTGTCTTTTTAAACGTGACTTTGTTTCATATGCTGCTGACTTTGGCAGGACATGTAGCACTGTTCTTTTGACAGCGTATACATTTGGGTCCTGTTTCATGACTGGCCTTGTGTTGTGTCCACAACATCAGCTTATCTTAAGTTTGACACATTCACTCTTGCTTTCATATAAACAATTCCATAATTGTAAACCCCAATGTGATCTATGTGTGTGGCTCGATTTCCTGATTCCTCTAACATCCGGACCTATTTACCAGATCTGAAACGTTAGTCCTCAACCTAAATGAGGACTAACGGCTTAGCCTTTTCTCCCACCTCTGTACACAGTAGCATGGAGGACAACTCATTTTCCGGCATCCTTCCTTTATTCTTTGTTATTCTCATCTGCCAAATGCCCCTCCATTGTCATATGTTTCACAGGCTAAACGATTTCGCCAGAGGGAGAAAAAAGGCCTTGAAAAAATGACCGCTAATCAACTTTCCAAGTACATTGAATAAAGCCAAATGCATATGTATTCTTGGTTGAGGGATCTTTCATGACAAGTTGTTAATGAGTCTGTAAAAAGTGTATATATACCAACATATAATAATTCTCACATTATTTTTCTACCTCCCTTGTTGAGTTATCCTTTCCAACTGAGCTCTCAGTTAATTTTCCTCCTGAGTTTAGTCGAAGCACTCTGAAGCATGTCTGCAATGGAAACCACATGACATGAACACACACACACACACCCCAGAATTCCCAGGATTCCTGCCAGTGAGGTCACTCTGTTGCTCGGCAGTCCATTGTCCGGGACTTTCACCGGCCAAATCCACTCAAATCCAACTGACCGCTGTGGGATTGTCAGTGGACTTCTTATCAACAATGGTGACCTCGATGGGTTTAGATGGCCAATGGAGTCTTTCTAAAGGGTTGTGGAGGGAATCCTGACTGGGGGGGGGGTCAGTGTAGCTGTGCCCTTTGCTGTTTGAACTAGCCAGCTGTTGAACCTACACAGCTAGACTGGCTCGTGCATATGAGGCTCTGATAAACGAGATAATCAGCCTAGGGAAGTGCGGGGCCCACAGTATTTGAGGAGGTGAACTGGACTTTTCCCCATCCTGTCTGTTCCCAATTACACGGCCATTTTCATAACTCCCTCTGTGTTGGAGTGTGTGAGACATCTTGGATAGCATCGGTCGAATTGCTTTGCCCTGTGTCAGTTCTTATCTCGCCTACCGATTCAACACTTCAATGGATGGAATTGTATGGTGTGTGTGTGTGTGTGAGTGTGTGTGTGGGTTTGTGTGGGCGGTCTGCTTTTGTGTCTGTCTTGCAACCTGTAAACAATTCTGCTGGAAAGTTCTTTGGTTTAACTTTAATGAGCATTTAAACCACAAGACTATAAAAGTGAAATTGCATGTTTTTTGGTTCGGCTTGCGAGTTTACAGTGTGAAGTAAATTTAGCAAAAAAGATGTCTGTCTGAGACCTGCACAAACATCCACACTGAACTACATATAATCTGCGAGTACCTTCCATGTGAATCAGTACTCGCTGATCTTTTTTACAGTGTCTAAACACTTGGATATTTGAGATAAATTCCAACCACATTCATTGATAAAGTTTTTTTTTTTAATCACACAAATTACACAAAAAATGAATATATAAACCATTCACGCAGTCAAGATCAACAGAACGGTCATTTCTTAGGGCATGGCTCGCCCTGGACAACATATGGTTAATGTTGCGTTCCTCACCTTATGACCTCAGCTGGAAAATCCCAGCTGACATTGCTTCTCTGTTCCTCAAGCAAAGCTGTACAACTTTCATTGCTCATTGGGCTTCCCACCCTATTGTAAAGCTTAACCGGAGACTTTAGTCGTTACCGTGGTGATTCTCATAACTGGTGGTTCGGGCATCTTGTACGAATGCCACCTGGGCGCCTCCCTAGAGAGGTGTTCCAGGCACGTCCAGCTGGGAGGAGACCTCGGGGAAGACCCAGGACTAGGTGGAGAGATTATATCTCCACACTGGCCTGGGAACGCCTCGGGATTCCCCAGTCAGAGCTGGCTAATGTTGCCCGGGAAAGGGAAGTTTGGGGTCCCCTGCTAGAGCTGCTACCCCCGCGACCCGACCCCGGATAAGCGGTTGAAGATGAGATAAGATTCTCATAACTGCAGTGTATTGGTTTCTAAATATATTCCCAGATATAACAAAACCATGTGCATTGGATTTATATCTATCCATATGTTATTACACCCTCTAAAATTGAATCCGAAATGTATTTTCTTGTTAATAATAATAAACACAAACGTTGACCCCTGTATTGGCGCTGAAGACAATATGAGGACCACCGTTAAGGTATTTCAAAGGTGGATTGTCTAAATCTGAGCGCGGAGAGGCGTCAGGTTGAGATAATGTCAAGTACATGTCACAGAGCTACAGCGTCATCCAATGCTCTGCAGTCAGTTTAATGATCTCTCCCAATAGTATAGGCCTGTCCAGACACTGTTTTGGAGCCATTAGCAGTCAGTTCCCCGATGACAGTAAAGGCAAACACAGGAACATTTTAAATGCTGACGGTCCCCATATGACATTACACCATTAAGCATATTGCTAATTAGTTGGCGTGTGTATGCACTATGTACGCATCACCTGTGTTTGAGCTTCACTGAGCTTTACAGACAATATGATTGAATAGGCTGTGTCATTTATATCATAGATGTTGTTGTTAAAACGATGTTCCTGTCAGCAAGACAAGACCAAGAGTTAAACCAGTGCACTCCAGAGACATCACGCCCTTCTTGAGCTCATTAACATGCATCACGCCCCGCCCATCTTGAGCTCATTAACAGCCATCCCGCCCATTTTGAGCTCATTAACAGCCATCACGCCCCGCCCATCTTGAGCTCATTAACATGCATCACGCCCTGTCCTCCTCCACTTTGCTGTGATCAGTGCAGCTCATCGACTTCAGAAACAGTTCTCAGTAAGAGGTTTACCTGTTCACCCACATGAGAAGCGGACGTCTTAACGCTGGACTATATCGACACGGGCAGATTCTGTCCTATACACATATTCTCCTCTACAAGTAAGGCGAGTATTTGCCCAACTAGATATTTTTTCAGTTTTTTTGTTGTGTTACGAATGTATAACAGTTATAGTTATAACTGTTCTCCAAGTCTGCGCAAATAGGTGTCAATTGCCGATTGCGTATGTTTTACCCAAATAAGAACAATATTGTCTCTAATGTATCGTTTTATCTCGTACAAGCGTTTATAGGCTTCCCCGGTTTGTTTACGTGGTGTTCACATGTGTTTACTTGAGACGCGTGTAGTTGGTTGGATAATATTCAATATATAATATATAATAACAGAACAACTGCAAGTGATTATGATGGATCTGCTCTAAGAAGATTACAAGCTTAACATGGAGCGTGTGATAGAACAGGTTGTTCCACAACCAGAGCTGGAAAACCCTTTTTAAATCCAGCTTGCAGTTATACACCTATAATTGGACTGGATCATCACATTATTGACATTATTATTATATCCAACTCAATGGCCTCTTGAATACACAAACCTAAGCCTATGTATTGCTATATTGTAAATCGTATTTAAAACCCTTGAGGCCTGTGTGTGTGTGTGTGTGTGTGTGTGTGTGTATTAGTAGCTCTACATTGCTACCAAACAGTTAACTCAGGGATGTCCGGGAATTGGATGATCTCAGAGCCTCTATTACGTAAGACCTGTGTGGGTACACCCAGATCCAGCAACACAGGCCTGTGTGGGTACACCCATAGACATGTGTGGGTACACCCATATGGGTACACCAGGCCACACATGGGTCAAAAAGAGACATCTATTTTCGAGGTTGAGAGGATCTAGGACTTTAATCAAGAACCCTGAGTGTGTCTCCGCAATATCAAATAGGAAGGAACCCCAGATCTGTTTTCCATCCACAAGCCAGATGGAAAAGGACTTGGACTTTCACTGACTGGAAATAGGTCTACGTTTCTATAAGCATTCTGTCATCAGCGTTGAACTGACTGCTTAAGATCCATGCATGGTTGACTTTTTCTCAATGTATTTTAAGAGTTTGCTAAGAATATATTTGATTAATAATCGCACTTATCTGAGATCAATTAAGTTCTTGGCTCAGGGGTGGACACATGTTTCTCACTTTTTTGGTGACCCATGTGGTTCTGCAATAATAGAACCAGACCAACAAAATAACCTGACACCCAATCTATTAAAATAATTATACTGGGCTTATTTGAAGTATGAGTGAGACAGTATCCAGTCCTACTGAATATAAACCCTCAAGGACAGTTCAGAAAAATGTGAATACTCAGGGTGATTAGCAGGCACTCTTATCCAGAGACTGACATGAGCAATTAAGGTTCAGTGCCTTGCTCATGGGCACAACTTACTTATTGTTACCCGGTTGACTTGGGTATTAGAACAAGCGAATTGGGATTTACTGGCCCAATGCTCTTGAACTCTTGGATACCTCCTTATAATGATGTTGCTGAAAAGCACATTTGTATCCACTTCCATCAAATTCTTCTGTGGCTTGGTAAAGTATTGGTGGCTTTGAAAATCTATACAAAGTCAAATTGGTAAAATATTGAATTTAAAAAAAACAAAGACTTCTATCTGTAATGGAATTCAACCAGTAACGGAACGAGGTGGCGTGAAAAAGATGTACAGCATATTTAAATGTGTTTCGGATGTGAACGGACATTGTTCAAATTAGAAATAGTCAGGACAAGGAGTGAGTCAGTGCCGACAAGGAGTGAGTCAGTGCCGACAAGGAGTGAGTCAGTGCCGGCAAGGAGTGAGTCAGTGCCGACAAGGAGTGAGTCAGTGCCGACAAGGAGTGAGTCAGTGCCGACAAGGAGTGAGTCAGTGCCGACAGAGAGAGAGTTAATTGGAGTGGGCTTGAGTACTGCTTTTCATACACAGGGCAAAAGTAGAGCGAGTGCTCGAGGTACAAAGAAACTAGAAACAGATGTTTAATTTGTAGAATAACTACGTATTGCATCAGCAATTTCCAAAACTTCACAGTGTGAAACGGTGTCAAGGAAATAATAAGAAAAGATATGATATGAACCCATTCATATTTTAGTTAATGTATTAAACAGAGTGGAATCCTAGGTGACAATGACACAGCTGCAGTGGAATATCAAGTTTTTGGGGCACATTTTAACGAGGTGTACGGTACTTCACAGTATCTCACTTTACAGTTGAGATGAGGACATCTAAATGTTTTCCGATTTCATCCAGCTGTCGTCAATATCAGTAGGACTAGTCACATCTGTGTGTGTGTGTGTTGATTAAGCATACTTTATGACTGAACTAACCTAGGCCACAAGATCACAATTCATACATTTACAAGTTACAAGTCCTAACCAGAATACAGTTTTTGGGTTTGTGTGAATGGATCTCTATTGAATTCATCAACACCTACATTTTCTAATGACTCCCTTATTTGACATGCAAAGCAGCCCCCTTCTCACATACACATTGAAGAGGGTCCTGAGGACTGTATGAAAAGCCCAATAAACATTGCCTTGAGTCTATCTTGTCTTAGGGTGTGGCATCCCAATGGTGTAGACCCTTAGGAGCCAAGGAAACCCTACGCTATCGGCCCCGCTCTGATGTCACTAGTCATTGGCACAATGCCCTGTCACAAGGTGGCCAACATCTCTGTGGCCAATTAGTGCTGTGAACGCCATCGTTAACAAGTCCCAACAATCTTTCATGAAAATCACAGGCAGCTTCAAATGTGAACCTCATGTGATACATTTCACACAAACGTCAGAGACTCCAGGAGTGTGACATCTTTACACTCACACCCAGAGAGACATTAGTATGCAGCTCAATTAATGCACCATAGAATTGTTGTATATCCAAGACCCCCCTAGATGCTCCACGTGTCGCAGCCCGAAACAGACACAGCTTATTCACTAATCAAAGGCTTGATGATTAACTGACAGGTCAACCTAGGTGGGCTTGCTCTGGAATAGATTAAAAAAAACATGAAACGCGGGTGGTCTCTTAGGAGAGCATTGAACGCCTCTGACCCTAATCGAGTCCCTTTAAAATTTCAAAAGAATGCATTTAAAATGTGGTAACTATTTTATACTGAGATTTGTTTATATTGATGGATATTCTCAAACAAATGTATGTTTTCCAAGTACATGTACACATTTGTCACACGGTAAAATAAATATCCTAATGCAGAGATGTTATGGAACCAAATAAACAATTTTGTATGTATTTTTTCCTGTGAGAGGTTGTGAAGAAAAGTGTGTGTTTTTTTGCTCCCAGAGTATGTCGGTTTCTGTATAGTATGCAATATTTGTGCCAGTAGAGGGTCTACAGAGGTCTTGATAACGACAATCTTGACAACAGGCAGACAGTCATATGGTATTGTTAAGATGGAGACACACCTTCTTTGGCAAAGGCAAACAAATCTGTATTTGGAGTGTGAATTCCCGAAGACATTGCGATCCTCTGTGTGACTCACCGAAGCACTCCCCAAACCTCAAATCACTGCTCATGTAAAACTAAAAGCATTTTTGGGCTGTTTCAGGCAGTTTCCCCCTCAGCAAACATACACATTCTTTGAGTGTTTTGCCTTTTTTTCTGGCCTCTGGCTCACTTGTCTTAGGTTGTAAATCTCTCTCTGTTCTTCTCCCTTTACTCTCCACAGAACTCCAGGACTAGTGTTGTGATGTCACATTCCAGAAGCTACTGAGCCCCACCAGAGGATCTGCAGACTCAACGGCAGCCAAAAGGGCTTTTCATCTTCAGAAAAGCCGACCGATTGGACCGAAGGAGGCTTTGAAGCTTTAACACCCAACCTCACTACATTTGTATGATGGTGACTTTTTGAGAGTGTGTTGATCTCCGGTCAAGGCTTACATGTGATTAGATAGACGTGGACAAAACACTGGCGAAATAACATCGCTCCCCTGATAGCCTCTGGAATATAATTAAAAGGAGGTTTATATTAAACGCCCGGACTGGTAATGCTCTCTTCTTAAAAAACTGAATCTTCGCCTAAAGACAAACGCCCCTCTCTAACTGAATTCTGGGAAACAAAATGCCAGCCAAGACGCCGATGTACTTAAAGACAACCACACCAAAGCGTGGGAAGAAGCTAAAGCTTCGAGACGTCCTCTCCGGTGACATGATCAGTCCGCCACTGGGGGATGTGCGCCACAGCGCCCACGTCGGGCCGGACGGGATGGCCGACATGTTTGGTGACGTGGGGTTCTTACAGGGCAAGATGGACATGCTGCCCGCTCAGAGCCGCCTTCCGCGCTCTCACAGCATGGAGCGGCGGCTGGACGACATCACCGAATCCAACCGCTCCTACGACAACCGCCATAACCCCTACCACCACTCCGCCGGCTTGCTGAAGAGTACCATCTCCATGCCGGTGTTCATCGCCCACGAGCAGGCTCCGCCCAAGCCGCCTAGGCTCCACCTGGAAGACTCCACCCCACCCTCTCAGCAGTGTAGTCACAGCCTGCAGAGCCAGGAGTTCCATGAGCAGCACGGGTCCGTGTGTGACCAGGGCGTCCGTCGCTACATGGACCCCTGCCATGACCTGAGCTACTCAGATTCATTCAGGCACCTGGCGCCTTCCTCCGGCTCCTTCTCTGAGGTTTCCTCGGAGGACTCCATGTCGGAGAGCTGTGGCCCCCTGGACCCACGGAGGGGGCTAAGCTTGGATTCCGATGCCGGCCTGAGTAACGAAGACCTGGGGAGTGAGCGCAGTGAGTCTCCCACCGCATGCCCCAGGTCCTCGCCCGGTGTCTGCCGTTCAGAGTCCCTGATGGGCCTGGATCTGGACCTGGGCCCGTCCATCCTAGAGGATGTAATGAGAATTATGGACCGCTACAAAGATGTTGATGACCGCTGTGAGTTGTGAGCAAAGAGAGAAGGGTTTCGACACAGCTGTGGAGGGAGGTGTCTGGGACACTACTTTGCCATCCACCATATAGCTGAATTATGACTGGACTGGACCAACAAAGAAATAGAGGCATCACATAGTGTCAGGATTGAGAGGCACAAAACACTTGGGAGTTGAGATGCTTGAAGGGACTACAAAATATTCTGTCTGGATACTAAGCCTGGATCCCAGCTTCAGAGCCGACCATTTGTATTTAGATTTTCAGATTGTAAATGGGAAAAGAGACACACATATCTCCCACTCAAACGCTGTCTACATTTTTGCAGACTATAATTTAGAATTTCAGCATTTCACTTATTGTTCAGTTTTGTAATTCACTACTTCACTAACATCCTAAGTAACCAATGTAGTAGGCTGATGAAGTAGGATGACAGATGCCTGAAAATTCAAATAATGTACTTAAAAACATCTTTGTGCTGTTGTGTTGTGATGCAGTACAATCTATATTCGATTATGCTTTGTAATTGGTCGCCATCCAGTGGCGGATGTAGGAATTACTTCCAAAAGCATTCCATAACAATTTCATGAAAGAAAACCAAGGGAACACTAAGTTGTATTCTCGGAGTATTGAAGTGCATCAGAAGTTTCAGAAATGTCCATCTTTGGAAGTAGGACGACCAGAGAATGTTTCCTTAATACAAGTTCGGGCAGCTTTTTCTTCTATTGCATTGCTGTATCACAGTGTATTTCAATTGTTATGTATATCACTGTAAAATAAAAAATATGGATCAGGAAATTAAATATCATTGAATCATTCCTACTGAAAATAAAATGAATTGTGTTTATTTCGTTTTTATGGATATACCAACAACTTTACGTATAAAGGACTGACCTGTATCTAGTAATATCAGGATATATTTATCATATTTATAGTTATAATGGCCGATACATTTTATTTTTTTTTTTTTTCAATTGCACGGAATGGCTTTTGCGGATAAATATCCTTTAAAAGGAGTAGAATCTGAACTAATAAAAATCCCAATTACCAACTTATCATTTTGTACAGCTTTTCAAACGATATACCACAGCTATCGGCCATTAAGCATTCAAACCACTTGGTTTAGAAAATACTGCATACCAGGTAGGACATCACATAATTTAGGACTGCTTTAATTGTACGGTCTATTATTATTATAGGCAACTCGGGAGTTGTGTTACCATGGCTATGTGCGTGACGTGCCATGCCCATAAACAGCTCCTAGCCATGGGATATTGGCCACATACCACATACTGTGAATTATGGATTAAAAAACTCCTTATCGGGCAACAAAATGTAACTCTGCGTTTTGCATGTTGGCCTGATCGATGACACGCTCACTGTTGGTGATGGAAGCGTACAGAGTCCAATCGAAGCAGAGACATTGATTTACACTCAAGTCGGCAATGCTGAGCGTCCAATCGGAGGAGGAATGGGTAAGGTTGACGTCATGCGGGAGAATTGGGGCTGATTATATCTTTCCCGGACGATAAAATGTAGACTAGACTACACTTGGAGAGGTGTATTTGAATAGTATTTGTTCTGTCCCGGGCTGTCTACAGTGAGCCAACCATTGAAAATATACGGGCGAAGTCGGTTAAAATCAAATGCAACATTAGCACGTGGAAAAATTGGTTTTTCGCATACGAGTTAATTGCGTTGAACAAAAAAAATGTACTTTTTGCCTCCCAGATTCAAAATCTAAGCATGTAATTTGCACCTCCCTCTAACCTGTTTCACCTCCCTCTCTAACCTGGTCCACCTCCCTCTCTAATCTGGTTCACCTCCCACTTTAACCTGGTTCACCTCCCTCACCGCGTTTGCCCGGTGGCGTAACGAGCCCAGTAACCGGTTATCGAATACTCTACAACTATTTAGACGGAATCAAATGTATGTAACACCAGCCGGCTGTATTGGTTTAACAACAAGTTGGCTTATCTAACGCTATTCATTCCGAATACAGTAAATAAGTGACAGACCGGAAAGGGCATCTGTAGCGAGATATCTGAACAAAATGAAGTAAGTGCTCAGTAATAATAGTATATATTATTAAATATTAAACAGGGTAACGTGGGCTAGCTTGTTAGCTACCTAGCCAAATAGTAAACAGTAAAGCCAGTCCTCTATGCTTTGCCAACATCCTCTATAGTAGTAGTAGCTAAGATTTTAAGGTCATACACAAGCAGGCTAGGTGTAATAATTGTTCATTACACCGTGTAATATATACCACATGTGAATAGTGAGTTAGTTAGTTACAGCTTTTAATTTAGCTGGCTAATGCTGCATGCTTTGACACAGCTCTGTGTTGTCTGGTTATAGTGCCGGGTTGAACACACATGTAAACAGAGCCCACTACTACTGGATACAGGAAGTAGATTATTCCTACAATTCAGTGTCTTTGGCCCTCCGACATAGGCACTAACATTACTTTTTGTCGGTGCTTTATCCCATAAAGTCATTGCATATTCCTGAACATTTCTGGGCAACGTGCCATGCCATGTATTTTGCATCTTGGGGACAGTGGTCGTTGGGTCTATTAGAAACATTGGCATCTATGGAATAATTCATTTTCCAGATCCACAGGCTCAAATCCTCTTAGAAAAAAACAAGTCAAATTTCAATTTGTTCGTTTATTCAAATGATTTTCTTAATGATTAATAATGCAAAATCATATTTTTTTGTCTAATAACCTGGATCACTGTTCTATGTGTTTTACCTCCATTCTAGGCTCAACATCGAGGGGTTGTTAGTCTATTTCCCGTATGACTACATTTATCCAGAGCAATATTCCTACATGCTGGAACTCAAGAGGACCCTGGATGCCAAAGTAAAAGGAGACTTATTTAACTCCCGCTTGTTGTAGATTAGCAATAAATACATATCACTCTGTCATTTTCTCTCTACAAGTTGTAAGATACCTGTATTTTAATGTGTAAGTCTGTCCAGTGCCTTGCACAGTGTATGTGGCTGGAGAAACATTGCTGTCTCTCGAGACAAGATGTGAACATTCAAACAAATATGTATTTTTCCAGACAGCTGACATTTTTGTATGGAGTAGCCACGCTAGCTTTAGGATTGAATATTATGTTGATTTCACTGCCATTCTGGCTGATCTGTCTTTTGTGAGCTACCATGTGAAAAAAACCAGAAGGACTTTTAAATAAGTTCGCAGACTCTCTTCTCAAGAGCAGCTCAGTGTGTGTACATGTTCATGCTTTTTGGTCCTGACTGTCTGGGAGTCGTTTTTGTTTATAAGTAGCTTTGAAGGTATGTCCTAGTGATATGTACCTATTGATATCGTCCTATGACTTATGGTAACACCTTTTTTACTCACAGGGACATGGAGTGCTGGAGATGCCGTCGGGAACTGGGAAAACCATCTCTCTTCTGTCACTGATCGTTGCTTATCAGCGTGTGAGTGAAGACCTCTTTATTTGCCAACCGGACTCTGTAGTTTGATGTCTCCTCATCAGCTTCTCTGGTTCACAACAATGCACTCATTCTGTGATCCTCTTCGTCTCTTCTTTCACAGGCATATCCCCTTGAAGTCACCAAGCTAGTCTACTGTTCCCGAACTGTTCCTGAGATAGAGAAGGTCGGTTTTCCAACTTTCTTCTGACTTTTCCCTTATTTCCATAGTAACACACTGTATGTCTCTCATTCCTTTCTCCCTAATCACTGTCGTGGCCTTCTCCGTCAGGTGGTGGAGGAGTTGAGGAAGCTTATGGAGTACTATTCCAAAGAGACAGGAGAAAAGAACAACTTCCTGGCCCTGGCACTCTCTTCTAGGAAAAACCTATGTGTTCACCCCGAGGTAGGAGAGCCAACATGGTTAACAAGATCACCCGTCTGGCCCTTTGAGTGGTCAGGTGGTGTTATCAGGTGCCACTCCCATCTGGTTAGATGTTTCAGAGGACCATTGTCTCATCCTGTGTCTTTCACATCTTTTTTAAAGTTTCACCTGTACCTGACTCTACCGTAGTAGGTTGAATTCACACCCACGATTTGTCAGTAAATTGTCTCTGCCTGGTGTCTACTAGTTCTCCTTGAAGTCTTAACTGGTAAATTATTTGTGCTCAGGTGAGCTCCTTGCGCTTTGGAAAGGAAGTAGATGGGAAATGTCACAGTCTAACGGCATCGTACATCCGCGCTCAACGCCACAGCAACCAAAGCCTGCCTTCGTGCCGCTTTTACGAGGTGAGGGGCTTGGGGTTGGAACGACGATGGTGACCTGGAGATGTTTGGGGCTTGGCCTGTACATCAGGCTGTCTCAACGACAATATGTCTGTTCCAGGAATTTGATGCCCTGGGACGGCAGGTGCCACTCCCCGCTGGAGTATACAACCTGGACGATCTAAAGGACTTCGGGCGGAGAAAAGGCTGGTGCCCCTACTACCTAGCACGATATTCGGTCAGACGCAATTCATCATCATTGCTTCTAATCGGGGTTCACTTTTTAGCTGGGTCTTTGTAACATGTAATATTGACAGCATTGAAGGAGATGGACTGTGGAGGTTTTTTGATGATATTCTCACCTTTTATCTCCTTAATGCAGCTCCTTCATGCTAACATCATCGTCTACAGTTATCACTACCTCCTGGACCCAAAGATTGCAGATCTCGTCTCGAAGGAGCTTGCCAAGAAATCGGTCGTTGTCTTTGATGAAGCACATAACATTGGTAAGGAAATGCACCCGGTTCTTTCTTGTGTTTTTAAGAAACCTCGGGCCTTGTGAGAGATGACATTATGTTCTCCTCTTCTTCACTGTCTCGGGTCTCGTGAGAGATGACGTTGTGTTCTCCTCCTCTTCAGATAACGTGTGCATCGACGCCATGAGTGTCAACATCACCAGGAGAACACTGGACCGCAGTCAGGCCAACGTGGATACCCTTCAGAGCACTATTCTCAAGTACGACTGACGGTCACAAGCTCCAGGGTTGTGGTCGGCAGGCCTTGTACAGCTGAAAAGGCCTCGACGCCTACTATACGCCAGGTTTCAACCGATTTTCCCTCTTAGGATAAAGGAGACCGACGCAGCCAAACTAAAAGAGGAGTACAGGCGATTGGTGGAGGGGCTGAAGGAAGCCAACGTTGCCAGGGAGACAGATATCTACATGTCCAATCCGGTGTTGCCAGATGAGATCCTCCAAGGTAAACTGCCTGTTATGATCACCCCTGTGTTTAATGTTGGCTGAGGTTTGTTTAAGCTCTGTCCTCAAACGGGGTCTTGCATACCTAGTCTGGTCTTCACGTTCCCATGTCCCATGTTCTCCAGAGGCTGTTCCAGGCAGCATCCGCACGGCAGAGCATTTTGTTGGCTTCCTCAAGCGTTTCCTGGAGTACCTGAAGGCCAGGCTGAGGATTCACCACGTGGTGCAGGAAAGTGCTCCTCAATTCCTCAAAGACATCTTTGAGAAGGTCTGCATTGACCGCAAGCCCCTCAGGTGACCGTTACTTTACTTTGACCGTAACTCATTTTGTGGGTGGAGATTTCATGCTGGGACCGATGAAGTTGCGTAGAATTTAAAATCCCCCCCAGTGTGTTAATACAAAACAAAGGCTCATAGATAAACGGGAGTCATTCCATACACTCATTTTTTTTGTTTTCCTCTAGATTTTGTGCTGAGCGGTTGCGTTCGTTGCTCCGGACACTGGAGATAGCAGAAATCGCCGACTTCTCTGCCATAACGCTCATCTCAAATTTTGCCACTTTGGTCAGCACATACAGCAAAGGTACTGACCCTCTCTGGGAGCTGACTGACTGTGTCATGTTGTTATCTCAACAAGGCCTCGCCTCTGTGGTTTACTTCTGCATATCATCTTCCACTCTCAGGCTTCACCATCATCATTGAACCGTTTGAAGACCGAACGCCCACCATTGCGAACCCTGTTCTGCACTTCAGGTGGGGTGTTTTTCCCCACAGCAGTATAGTGTGAAGTATAGGGATGTCACTGTCTAAACAGGAGTTGAAATGCTTCATCAGTGGCATAAAGAAGTCCACATCCGGGCAATTATCTACCTTCTTATTTGATAAAAAGACTTTATTTTAATGGCTGGACATAAAGAGCACCAGTGTGCGTTGTCTCCTCCTTACCCGGATTCTCTGTTCTCTGCCTTCAGCTGTATGGACCCTTCTATTGCAATCAAGCCTGTGTTTGAGCGATTCCAGTCCGTCATCATTACATCAGGGGTAATCTGTCTGTCTCGCTATCCGTCTGTGGCAGGATTAACTATGACCTTGCAGCTAGCTTGTGATTACCCGCCACCTGCTCACTCTCTCATTGCCATGCGGCCATGTTTGGATGGTGCCGGATTGTAAACAACAGCACAACCTTATGGCACCATGTAGACGTGCTGATCGGAGGGAAACCTCACAGGACTCCCATCAGCTGGGACTCCCCCACTTGATGATTTTACCACAAATAAGGGGGACGCTTTGACAGGGAATCTGCAACGGGTGCATTCTAGGTGGTTTGAGAGTATGAATTATGTTCAGTATGGGATTCTGCCTGCAGGTGTCCTCAGCGGTCAGTTCAGTAGCTTTGCACATAGCATCACTCGTATGATTCCCATACAGCCCCCCCCCCCAGCAGTGTGTTGGCTCGCCATTGTCCCCCCTGCTGATCATGTTTCCGTCCACAGACCCTTTCACCGTTGGACATATATCCCCGGATCCTGGACTTCCGCCCGGTCACCACGGCATCCTTCACCATGACACTGGCACGCACCTGCCTTTGCCCTCTGGTGGGTAACCTTAGAAACCGTAGACATGGTGCGGCGGTAATCCCAGCTATTCTGAGCGTTGGAGCAGGTTGACGCTGGTCTGTTCTTATTTCAGGTTGTGGGTCGGGGGAACGACCAGGTGGCCATGACCTCCAAGTTTGAGACGCGTGAAGATTTTGGTTAGTACAATAAAAGTATTCATGTCACATATCTTAACTTTTTGAGCTTGTCCCGTCCCTTTTAAAGTACCCCTTACCTTTTATAAAACCGAGACATAAACCGTCCGATTGGACTCTGTGTTTTAGCGGTCATCCGTAACTACGGCAACCTGCTGCTGGAGATGTCTGCGATTGTGCCCGATGGAATTGTGGCATTCTTTACCAGCTACACCTACATGGAGAACATTGTGGCATCATGGTATGAACAGGTACGCAAAGAGGTGAAAAGCTAATGATATGAGGTGGGGTCTGCACTGTTACGAAAAACAGACAAATCGTTTGGCATTTGATTAAATTACACCCCAATGTGGATGTGTCTGATTTCTGTTTGCAATGTTGCGAAAAGCCTCAATTAAGTATTGCAATAACAGGCCGAAACAAATTCCTCGTTTTTGCTGTTAGCGGACTTGGCGAATGAGACACTTTGTGATGTGCTTTTACTGTCTCTGGTCCTGACCTGGCACTTCTGTCTGCAGGGCATCTTGGAGAACGTCCAGAGGAACAAGCTGATCTTCATCGAGACCCCAGACGCAGCCGAGACCAGCATGGCTCTGGAGAAATACCAGGAGGTCAGGAGAGGCTTTCTTTAACCGTCTTCGGGTAAATGTCTCCTAGTGTTTTGCCTGACCTCTTATCCTTTGTGACAGGCCTGTGAGAACGGTAGAGGAGCCATCCTGTTGTCCGTGGCCAGGGGGAAAGTGTCAGAGGGAATCGACTTTGGTGAGTGTTTAGCTTCAAGTTGCACAGCAGTAGAACAGTAGCGTAGTAGTCAGGATTTTCGTCTAAATGGCAGTTCCAGTTCCTGTACGGCGATCCGTCAACAGAGTAGTTATTTAATGTGATCAACTGTCTCCACCAGTCCATCACTTTGGCCGTGCAGTGATCATGTTCGGAGTGCCGTATGTTTACACACAGAGCCGGATACTAAAGGTCAGTGTGTCTGCTACACCTTCATCATCCTCCGCCCGGTTGTCCCGTTCGACCTTGGTCCCTAACAGCTCGTCCGTCTCCACCAGGCCCGTCTGGAGTACCTTCGGGATCAGTTCCAGATCAGGGAGAACGACTTCCTGACATTTGACGCCATGCGTCATGCCGCCCAGTGCGTTGGTCGCGCCATCAGGGGAAAGACGGACTACGGCTTGATGATCTTCGCAGACAAGGTGAGAGGTTTTGGAAGCCGCTCGGTGTGACAGCGGGTGGAGGACCCAGTTAGAGACCAATGAGGGTCATTTATTGCTTTAAAAACGTATATATTTTTCCTTTTTGAGATGTATGTTTTCAAATTGTTTACCCCCTGGGAGATTTACATAGGCTAACTGTGTTTCTTCAAATCCAGTCTGCCTCTGTAAATCTGTTGTTACATATCAAAGAGAATTGAGACAAAGCCTCAGATGCTGTCTCTGTCATGTTGTAGCGGTACGCGCGAGCGGACAAACGAGGTAAACTGCCTCGGTGGATCCAGGAACACCTCACTGAAGGCAGCCTAAACCTGACCATCGACGAGACTGTGCAGCTGTCCAAACACTTCCTACGCCAGATGGCACAACCCTTTAAACAGGTACAGTACAGATACTAGATGTTTCTCTGACATCTAGAATAAGAAATTTTTTGAAAAAGTTCCCATTTTTATAAATGACATTGAGACCAGTGGCCGTTTATACCCAGAGAAGTTTTCTGTGTGTGTTTATTTAGCCCTATATTTATTTGTGTTTTTGTTCAGGAGGACCAGCTGGGCTTGTCTCTGCTGACCCTGGAACAGGTACAGTCAGAGGAAATGCTGCAGAAGATCGCACAGATCGCCCATCAGACCTGAGAGGAAGGATAGTCCCCCAATCTACGAGTGAAACCGATATGTCATGCAGACAAGGCTTCAGAACTGTCCTACTGTACATAAAACAGTGTGATTTTTTTGTAACTAATATTTGGTATATCTGCTAAATAAAGTCCACCACCATTTCTACTAGTTTGGTATGTTTGCTTTAAGATTAAATTTAACCAGACAAGGCTGCAATAAACATAATAAATGGAAGATTATATTCTTTACACGACCAGATATGAAATAAAAGCTAGTTCTCATGTTATTATCCGCAAAAGGAAACACCGCATATGTGACAGCTAACACAGATGTTGGATCCCGACAAACTGAAATCTATATTGTTCCCTTCATAGTTCCAGCCAGAGACGGTGTTTTCTGCACTGATTTGTGGTGTCGCTATAAAGGCGTGGTTTTGTACAAATGAGCCGTTGGATCATTCAGAACTAGAAAGTATCAACAGCGACGATCAATATCCAACATGTGGCTATACGTATGCGTGATCTGGCTATTGGTTTATCGGAGCACTAACTGCTTCTCTATTCATATAATATTTATGGAATAATGAGAATGATTTGCAACCGAACCCATTATTTTTATTAATGAAAATTGTGGGCAAATTCCTTATATCCATATTCAAATAGGCTTGTTACAATCTTGTTTTTTTAAATGAGAGACTCCATACAGTTCTTTGAACAATCAAAAGGGAATACCACCTCATCAGTCTTTAGTTTAAGACATTTTTGTTATGATTAATTTGCATAGGTTCAAAAACTAAATTCTTTAACAGCTAGCTGCCAAACATGTCGAATATATTTGAAATAAATGCAGGCACAAAGTGCTTTAACCTTTGGGGCAACTCCGCTTACAAATGCATTTAAAACGGGTTATAATGTGCAAAATTTAGCTCTAACACATTTTACAGAATGCCTTAGACAATTAAGATTGTACAACTGGGATAAAAAGAAAAAACATATTGTAATAGATGTTGAAAATGGACAGCACAATCTAGCGTGGAATGTAATAGATGTCTGCATCACATTTACACACTTTATATAAAGTAAACATGTTTTAAGAGTTAGATCAGCAATGTGGAATAAAAATATTCTAGTGCAAAAAAACAGAGTTAAGTCCTGCTGGTAAAAACAAAAATGAAGATAAAATCGGAATGTAACATTTTATCTAAAATCATATTGCATAAGTAGGGACTTTTTTGCAAGCATATAGAACCACTTTGATAGCATCTAGTAGCTGCAGAAACTCAGAAAGACCTCCAAAACGCAAATATCAAGACGTTCAGCTCTGACCAATATCAAAAAAAGAAATCACAATTTAAGCATTTTCCTCCTTGTACAGTAAGTCACAACAGAACATGAATACATTCTCATAAAAACACAGATTGAACCAGATCAGCCTGGTCTGAATCTGTGTTTCTAAACTATACCTCAGAACTCAGGCATCAGAAGATGGAATTCTCCGGAAGAGTCTCAGAGGCCTCCACCTGCCATTAAAGTGCAGCACACAAAAGCTAAACGGATAAAAGATTTGTTGTTCCTTCCGAACAGAGAGAAGTAGTGTCCAGAACTGTACTGGAGTACCACCTGGATGTGTTCAGTGATCAGACGTGTAATTTGCAGAGGTGTATGTGAGGGAACCTCGTCGTGCCAAACTCTGGGCGCTGGAGCTGAGGGACCGGGTCTCTGTTAAGCCGCTGGTGATCTGGAAGAACATACAAACAACGCTTGACTGACTGCAAGTGTAAAATAATGACATGTACAGTAACTTCAGAGGCACACAGCCAGACCACCTATATACACAAAAAGGTGATTAGTAAAGTACTCCAAACAATCTCACCCTTAATGCTTCTTGACTCTCTCTTACACCCACGTTGAGCACGTTCAGAGAATTTGCCCTTTTCATCCTGAGCAAAACCAAGAAAGACAGTGTTGAGTTTCAAACTGGAAATCAGTCTAAGATATTCCACATTAAGTCTTTGTTCTATACCCGGGTTTCCACATTAAGCCTTTGGTCTATACCCGGGTGTTCCACATTAAGCCTTTGGTCTATACCCGGGTGTTCCACATTAAGCCTTTGGTCTATACCCGGGTGTTCCACATTAAGCCTTTGGTCTATACCCGGGTGTTCCACATTAAGCCTTTGGTCTATACCCGGGTGTTCCACATTAAGCCTTTGGTCTATACCCGGGGTTCAGAGGGGTGGTATCCTGAGTTCCGACTCCCTTCAGCTTCCTGACGAGCTTTTCGCTGCTCCTGCGTATCGACTCCCGTAGCTTGGTGAAGGAGCCACTCCGCTTCAGACCTCCCAGTCCGTCCTGCATGGAGCCTCCCTCCTCAGTGTGGGTCCAGGTGGCATGGCCCTCCCCTGAGACACACGCAGGACAGACCTCAGAGGATGATCTCGTTGACCAAATGTAACAGGACAACTGGATATTTCGACACACAGTACATATTATTTGATCCCAGAGAGCAGGTTTTAGAGATCATATTTGATCTGGCACTCACCGTCCACAGATCCAATCTCTCTCTGATGGGCTCGGGTCAGAATTTCTTTATACAGCGCCTCAGCTTGTCGGTACTTCCCTTGTTTCAAGTAACATGAAGCCTGCACCCACGAAGACAGAATGACCCGTCACAAACAGTAACAGTTGATGATTTTTGTAACCATGTCAACCATTGTAATGTAACCATGGATACGAGTGACCACGCCCCACACGTCGACCACACTCCTCCGCCCCTCACCAGGTTGTTCTTGGTCTTAGCCACGTTGGCGTCGTCCGGGCCCAGTCTGCTCTGGTAGATGTGTAGGGCCCGCTCATAGTACAGCTCCACCTCCTGGTACTTGCCCTGGTTCTGACACAGCAGGGCCAGATTGTTCAGCTGCTTCGCCACGTCAGGGTGGTCCGTGCCCAACACCTGCCCACGTCAACGCCACAGGGGACGAGGGTAGATGGAGACCGGGAGTCGGGTTACAAATCAGTACTCTGGCAGTACTATGTTCTATTATATATTGGATTACACTGTAGTTCTGATACATTTGATGTTATATTAATGGACAAAATATTCATTTTGAAAACAAGGACATTTCTAAACTTTAGAACAGTGGTAAACACTGTTGGAGAAATGGGCAGGAGAAAGACACTTCTTTTACGGCACGCAAAGGACCAACAGCTTATTAGGCAGGTCATATTGTTTTCCTCATGTACCACGGAATGCTTAGAGAGAACAGGGCTTATATAGTCAGTGCGTTACTAGATTACCATGTTACTAGGTTACCATGTTACTAGGTTACTGCCTTGTTACCTTCTCTCTGATCTCTAGGGCCCTCTTACACAGTGGCTCCGCCTCCTTGTACTTCCCCCTCTTTCCGTACAGCACGGCCAGGTTGTTGAGTGTGGCCGCCACCTGTTAGTGAACACGCTAGCGTCAAACACATCAGGTAGCTTGTCGGTAGAGATACATGAGCACGACCACTGTCTAGAGAATCCTACCGCTGGGTGATCCAAGCCCAGAGTCTTCTCCCTAATGGCCAACGCATCATTTAGCAGATTGGCTGCCTCTTTGTATTTGTTCTGGTCTCTGTGAAGAAGAGCAGGGGAAAAGCGTTAGCAAACGGGCTAAACAAACCACTAGAAACCATGTAAATCCCGGCACCATAACAACTAACACGACGGCGAAGTAGATGAATCCACCCACCGGTAGACCAGGGCCAGGATGTTGAGCATGGTGGCCACGTCAGGGTGGCTGTGGCCTGAGGTCTTCTCCAGGTCCTCCAGGGCCTGCTTGCAAAGGGGCACGGCCACCTCGTAGCGCCCCTGGGAGGCGTACTGGATCACCAGGTTGTGGAGGGTTCTCAGACGGGCCGGGATCTCATAGCCTCCCTGCTGGGCCGCTGCTGCTGCTGCACCGTCACCATGGGAATGAGATACTGGGGGACGAAAGGAGGGTGAGGAGTTGGGGGGGGAGTTTGTGTCGTTCAGATGAATTACACAGCCAGTTAGAACAGCACTGGTTCTATTGAAATGCGGTTAGCACAGCACTGGTACTATTGAAATGTGGTTAGCACAGCACTCGTTCTATTGAAATGCGGTTAGCACAGCACTGGTTCTATTGAAATGAGGTTAGCACAGCACTGGTTCTATTGAAATGAGGTTAGCACAGCACTGGTTCTATTGAAATGAGGTTAGCACAGCCCTGGTTCTATTGAAATGCGGTTAGCACAGCCCTGGTTCTATTGAAATGCGGTTAGCACAGCCCTGGTTCTATTGAAATGCGGTTAGCACAGCACTGGTTCTATTGAAATGCGGTTAGCACAGCACTGGTTCTATTGAAATGCGGTTAGCACAGCACTGGTACTATTGAAATGCGGTTAGCACAGCACTGGTTCTATTGAAATGCGGTTAGCACAGCACTGGTACTATTGAAATGCGGTTAGCACAGCACTGGTACTATTGAAATGCGGTTAGCACAGCACTGGTTCTATTGAAATGCGGTTAGCACAGCACTGGTTCTATTGAAATGCGGTTAGCACAGCACTGGTTCTATTGAAATGCGGTTAAGCACAGCACTGGTTCTATTGAAATGCGGTTAGCACAGCACTGGTTCTATTGAAATGAGGTTAGCACAGCACTGGTTCTATTGAAATGCGGTTTGCACAGCACTGGTTCTATTGAAATGAGGTTAGCACAGCACTGGTACTATTGAAATGCGGTTAGCACAGCACTGGTTCTATTGAAATGCGGTAAGCACAGCACTGGTTCTATTGAAATGAGGTTAGCACAGCACTGGTTCTATTGAAATGCGGTTAGCACAGCACTGGTTCTATTGAAATGCGGTTAGCACAGCACTGGTTCTATTGAAATGCGGTTAGCACAGCACTGGTTCTATTGAAATGCGGTTAGCACAGCACTGGTTCTATTGAAATGCGGTTAGCACAGCACTGGTTCTATTGAAATGCAGTTAGCACAGCACTGGTTCTATTGAAATGCGGTTAGCACAGCACTGGTTCTATTGAAATGCGGTTAGCACAGCACTGGTTCTATTGAAATGCAGTTAGCACAGCACTGGTTCTATTGAAATGCGGTTAGCACAGCACTGGTTCTATTGAAATGCGGTTAGCACAGCACTGGTTCTATTGAAATGCGGTTAGCACAGCACTGGTTCTATTGAAATGCGGTTAGCATGACACGCAGCACAGACACATGACACGCAGCACAGAAACATTGAGATACCGACACACATACATGCACAGCCCGTCTGCACAGCAGATAGACAGACAAGAACATCCGGTTCATTTGACGAGTGCACGTACTCTGTGACCGTCTCTCCTCCTCATCCGCGGGAAACAGCTCATCCAGGGACCCCTTGGTTGAGCCGGTCCCTTTGTCCTCCTGTCCACAGAAGACAAATGAAGATCAACAACGTGGAGCCGAGTGCACGGACACACGTGTTAACAGAGAAACACATAGCACATCTGATGTGCCACAACCTGATCAGCATAATATGGTGGTAACATGCAGCCAATCACTAACCCAGGCGAATCACTAACCCAGGCGAATCACTAACCCAGGCGAATCACTAACCCAGGCGAATCACTAACCCAGGCGAATCACTAACCCAGGCGAATCACTAACCCAGGCGAATCACTAACCCAGGCGAATCACTAACCCAGGCGAATCACTAACCCAGGCGAATCACTAACCCAGGCGAATCACTAACCCAGGCGAATCACTAACCCAGGCGAATCACTAACCCAGGCGAATCACTAACCCAGGCGAATCACTAACCCAGGCGAATCACTAACCCAGGCGAATCACTAACCCAGGCGAATCACTAACCCAGGCGAATCACTTTAAATGGGTTGTTTGTTCTGGTACTGTTCATCTGAGGCAATCACCTGCTCCGGCTCATATTTGACAATAGCATGTGTCCGTGAGCCGGTTCTGGTGGGTTCTGGTGGGTTCTCCCCGTATCCGTTTGTTAAACAGACCTGTGGTTTTGACCATTTGTGACATACCAGTGGGGGCTCCTCCTGGTCGTACTTTCGTATGCTGCTCATGAAATGCAGGTGTCTGTTCTGCTCCTCCAGGGTGACCACCTCCTGCTCCGTCTCCTGCAGCCTCTGCTGGGCACCGGCCAGCTCGTCTCTCAGCCACTGGTTCTCCTGGCACAACCTCCTCACCTGGGCCCGCAGCTTCTGCTTCTCTGCCTCCAGGGAGCCCAGGTGAGCCGATAGAGCCATCATCACCTAGACATTAAAGAAATTAGAGTGTGACACACACACACACACACACACACACACACACACACACACACACACGCGCACACACACAAACCACAACCTTTCTGTGGAGGACATGGCTACATCGACTCCTAAATGCCTCACCTGTGCCTCACCTAGGCCTAACTCGATCCTCTCTAAGGACTGGAGGACGATGCAGCTCTTCTCCTGCTCCACGCTGCTGCACTCGATTGTCGACCGGCCCTCCAGCGCCTCCTGCAGGCTGTCCAGGAGGGTGCGGTTCTCCCCGCGCAGCGCCTCCAGGCCCGCTATCACCTGCCGAGTGTTACACAGAATCTCCTCCCCTGACAGCATGATGTCTTCCTCAGCCCAGGCACGCGTGTGGGGAAGAAACAAACAACAAAAAACAAACAATAAGAGAAAAGGCAAGCGATCGACATTTAAAAATACGTTTTTTACATTCGACATATTTCTGATCAGAAAACATTTAACACCCTTCTTAGACACCTACACGTCTTTGCAAAGACAATCTGAGATCCCGAAATGATTTTACAACCCAATTATATTGCAATCACCTTAAAAACGGACTACTACGACTAGTCCTCAGATCACCTTTAAACCATGTCAATACTAATGGGAGCAGAAGACAAAGAGGTCGAGTTGTGAAGAGCCAGTCTAGAAAACAGGTGTCTGTATGGAACAGCTGTGCTAGCCGGAGCAGGCGGCCGCATCAGCATAACAGCAGAGAGGCCAGCTGAACACAAACACAAAGGTGTCTGTTTACTAGTGACTCCTGCAAGGACGGCACTCTAGAGCGGTAACTGAACAGTGAAAAATTATGTGGTCGGAATGTATTCCGTCAATCTGTTCGAAAAAGACTTGAACGAAACAAAATTAAGAACATTTGAGGAACGATTGAATGTTTATTCAGAAATACTGACAATACACACACGATCGAACCCATACGCTCGTATCGGCTACAACGCTTCACAACCTTTTTCAGTTGCCGTACCACCGTCAAAGTCGTCCCCGGACATATCCCAAAAGCACCCCCCTCATGTATATTTTAATAGTCAGACTATTGTCCTTGCCTACAGAGCATTTATAAAATAAAGTGAGCCTTAAATATAAACACAAAAATAAGACTTTCTAGCTTTATTAACACAGTAAAAAAAAGAAGTAAATCCATGATTTGGATAAGTAAACCCCCTCGGGTGTGCAATTGCAAACACACAAAGGTATAATCAAACAACCTTACAAATCAAGCTAATTAGCTTCTGTCTGTGATCAACTGTAGTGACTTTGTTTGGTTCATAATAAAAAGCAGTTGATCATTAAAGACTCCACTGCTTAGTGCAATACAAACCAAAGAAACCAGAAATGTACTTTGGAAATATTTACGAGTTAAAGACACGGAAGGGCACAAGTCAGGGAAAATATAGATAATATTTCAAAGGCTTTGTCTTTCAAAAGGTGCTCTGGCCAAATGAGACCAAAATGTAACCTGTTAGCCTGAATGACGAAAACCCAAAGAACACCATGTCTGAATCAAAACACAATGGTGGCAGCATCTTGGTGTGGGGCTGTTTCTTTTCAGCAGGGACTGGAGCACTTAAAATGGGGAAATAGAAAGTGCAAAATAAGTACCTGCAGTCCTCCACCAAGAGGAATATGGTTACAATTTTGACATGAGAATGACCCAAAGCAAACCGCGAAAGCAACCGCACAGTGGCTGAAGGAGAAGAAGTAATATATCCTTGAATGGCCAAGTCAGAGACCAGACCTGAATTTCATTGAGAATCTGTGGAATGACTCATGCAGTCCGTATGAGTCACCAAGATCTTGAACAATTCTGCAAGGAAGAACGGGTAAACACTGCCCAGTCTAGAGTTATTTAAAACATAAACATATTCAAAGAGACTCATGCTATTTATTTACAGGGGAATAGCAGGATTGTCACTTTCACAAGTGTATATTTAGCAGCATGTGTGAAGAATGCCTTTTTGCGGAAAAAGAAACCAATTCTGGATTTAAGTTTTGAAGGCAGGTTGGCAGAGTGGGCATTGAATGAAAGTAAGGAGGTGTTGACACTAACGCAGTCCAATGCAGAGCATGAACATTACCAGAAACATTAGCAATAACAGGGATGATTGTTAATTCTGCACACAGAATAATGACCTGTTTAACTGAGTTCTTGTTCAGAGCTGTTTCAATACCATAAGAGACAACCCAGATCGGTTTCATAAGGTAACATGGACGAGGGTTGGGCCCAACAAGTGATTGGACCGACAGGGTAGTGTTACTTAGCCTCTTAACAAAAAATAAAATGATGAATGCCACATTGAGATTTATTATAAGCAGATCGGATTGAGCATTTCATTAGAAACACATTGCCAATTATAATGAGAACTGGCCCAGGAGTCCACAATGACCTATAAAGTCAGTTGAAACTCGGGAGACAAAAAGGTGAATAATTGTAGGCCAAATCAGCACAGGTGAAAGTACTGGTAGGGTGGGGTAGGCCTATACATATCCATATGTAAAAACTATAACCATCTGAGGAATGCTTGCACTTTTTGGTGCACTTTCGCCTTTTCACCTGGGACGGTATACAGATGCTTCAGGCAGTGGGAGAAAGGGTCGCTGGGATCCGATAAGGTGAACGAGGCACTATTTATCTTTGGTAAGTTTGGCCAAGTGTTTTATAAGAGATATTGGTCAATAAATGATACTTGACTAAATATTGAATCTTGTTGCAACTCTCTGATAAGGCATAGCATTTAAACCAATTACATATATCTTGTTGATGCGTGGTGCGTCGTGCGTGCACAGGACCCGTAATGTCTTTCCTGCACACTAGTGCACATATGGTTTAACATGGATTACGTCTCGTAACATCAGAGCGACTCAAAAATACTTTTATTAAAACAGCTTCAAGTCGTCTCGTCGCGTGAACGCGCATCAATAGAGCAAATATCTATTCGTGTGTTTTTGTTTTTAAATTGACGCTTTGATTGAAAATGTACGACTTTTCACGCGCAACAAACACAATACAATGTTCAACACCAATGTTAACATTCGCCTACAAATTAAAATACAAAATGATGATTCCAACTATATTTACTCGGCTTTGGACAGTTTATACATGTATTTGAAAACGATGTGAAGCCAACTACAACAGCGTCTATTTGTAACCTACCTGCTGTTAATTCCAGGCTTTTTTTTGGCGAGTAGTCGATTTGTATTCGTGCTCTGATTAAAGTGATTACATCCAATGTTTTTATATTATGGGGTAACGGTTATCCTTTATCAGTTGTATCTCTATTCTGTAATCATTCACCTGTCCTTATGACGATGTCTTCAGCTTACCTGATCTGATGATTCCCACCATGCATCGCGGCAGCTGGGACGTCAACATCTCCCTCTGGGGATAAGTAAGGCCATCAAAAAAAGGCCATCCATCGGACGTGTGTGAAGCTATCCACAATAAGAGTCAGCCACAATTTGGAATCCTAGCGTTTCTTATACACGCCTTCAAAATAAAGGTCGCTCAGTTAAATTAATATTCATTAAAAACATTCTACACAGTGCACATTTAGACAAGATAACGCTAAGCAATGTTGAAATCTTGTTAAATAATTGTATTATTATATTATGTCATCATGGTGTATTACATTTTACGGTGGTCATTAAACTGCATAACTGCGTTGACAGCATACCTTGTATATAAACAAATATTAGCACCCTAGCTCCTATTATTGCTCTTTAAATAGCTAGCAGTTTCGATGTGGCAGGGGTCATCATGGGGTCATCATGGGAACTCTGACCGGACTGTGGCTACACAACCCCATACACAGCAGGGGGTGATGCTCTGTGTGTTGTGACACATTCCTGCCGGAACCATCGTTAACATTTTCTGTAACTTGTACCACAGTTGACCTTCTGTCTGATCGGACCAGACGGGATAGCCTTTGTTGCCCCCATGCATCGGTGAGCCTTGTGTGCCGAACACCCATTCGTAAAGTGTGGTTTGTCCCTGCTCTGACCACTGTTGGGTTAGGGTACTCACCTCTGCAAGAGTCACAAGCCTTGAGGTTTTTGAGATGCGTTCATTCAATTTGGACCTTCAATTTTCCACCAGCTGTGATGCTTGGCATTCTACTGTTCGATGGTGGTTCCTCAGGATCTCAGTTTCCTGTAGGTGCATTTTGACTAAATGATATCTCAGAGAATAATAAACATGATTGTACTGAGGTATTAGATAGTGATTCAAATGTATCAGCATGAGTTACAGTAAGACAAGTGCGTACACTAAAATGTATTTCTGCTTGTGAACAGCATATCTGATTGCATTATCCTGCTCTGCCAGATAATGCACCCAGCTCTGCCAGATAATGCACCCAGCTCTGCCAGATAATGTACCCAGCTCTGCCAGATAATGCACCCAGCTCGCTAGGTTCTGCCCTAGTTTCCAACCTTAGTTTTTTGTCCTAGTGTTTTAGCTTCTGTGCTTATTCCTTTTGTTGCTTTGAGGTTTTCAACTGTGTCTCTGTTTAAACACTCGGTGGAAACTGTTCAGGTAAAACTAGCTTAATAAAATAAATGTAATTGATTGAGATAGGTCAATGCTACTAAACAGAGACCATCTTTTCATTGCGTTGTGAATATGGACCAACGTCCCCTATGGAAAACCGTGACAATTTCCACTGAGGTGAAAAATAGTCACGACGGTTCCTGGCGAGTGAGATGATTGATGGTTCAGCTGCTGGGCTTGTGTGGCTACTGTGGAAGACCCATACCTTATAAGGGCAGTCAGGCCAGAGTGCCAGGCCTCACCCCCCTGCATGTCCTAAGTTAACACCAGTGAAGGGTCAGGTCATCTGCCTGAGGAGCATCAGTGACCACTGAACCTGCATAGATATTATATATATTTACACATATATACACACACACACACACATACACACACATATATACACAGACATATGCACATATATATACACACATATACACACACACATACACATCTATCATTTGTCCTCAGCGATGTGGACTAAGATTTTTATTTGTTTGTTGACACCTTACAGCTTTCTGTTACCTTTACGCTAGAGCCCATGTAAAAAGTGAAAGTACAAATGTTCAACTGTCCATCACTGTTCTATGTTTGTACGTCTGACCATGTAATAAAGTGCCTGTGCCTTTTCTAGATTGTAAATGTTGAAAATAAATACATTCCTAAACTCCTCAGACGCTCATCAAATTATCTTCTAAACGTAAGTGTATTAAAGTGCCATTGTCCTGGTTTAGATCACGCTATCGCTTCATTCCAGATAGTCTTGCAGTTGACGTTAGGTTCTCCCACAGATCATTGAATACAATGAAACTTAAGGCCCCTGATGATAAACTGCAGGGAATGTGGTCAATACGTCTGTGTGGAGCAAAGTCTCACATTAACTGATGCTTATTGGACAGCTGTTTGTGTGCATACTGGTCGTGCCTGAGCCGGGAGAAGCAAAGGCCAGTTGGAAGAGTTCATCTTGGTGTCTGCATCTGAGTATGGAGGTTATTGTGTTTTTTGAGGTGGGCTGTTATTTCATCTCACGCAATGTCTTCATAGTGATATGTCCTGCCTAGCTAGGTCATGTTGGTCAGTAAAACCACACACCACCACAGCTTCGGGTCAAGGGGAAAAGGTATGAGTAGAGAGACAGACAGCTGAGTCGATGCAATTCAAGCAGCTAATTTGGTACCGGTGGAGGGAGAACTCGTGGCCACTGTGACACTAAACATAGCACAAGTGACTGCACTGGCCTGGTTATAACAGAAGCTATTCACCTACAACACACCCAAACTGAAATGTGAAAAGCCCAGTGAGGTCATTAAACGCTCTAATTGATTAATTGATTATTAACGCCAAGGCTGTGTATTTGAAGAACTTCGTTTTTTTTGTTTTTCCTAACAAGCAGTTCAGGTAAATGAATATCAACATCTGCTGATGCACAGAAATGCCAGAATGTTATTGAAATGAGGATATTTATACTATTATTGATTTAAATATCTCATGCACCCAAGTGCTCAGACCCAAATAAAACATTGTTGGTATTAATCATAACTTAATCTCTACTTGAGCTTTGCAGACCTGGATGGTTTCTACCATTCGTCCTTGTTGATCATCACCAGATCTGGAAGATTGGTAGGGAATGCTGGTAAACTGCAATCTTCAGGGCCTTATAAATATGTAAAATAGAGTTCAATCGTAGGTTTTGGATTGACTCCTCTAGACGGCATACCAGATGCCCTTTACTCAGGAGTGGCTTCCATCTAAATGGTAAATCTAGCCGCTCAACTATATAAGCCTGGTTGATGAAGCGTCGCAGAGATGCTTTACCTTCTGGCAGTCAATAACCACACAAAATGTAGAAAAAGTCTGAATACTGCAATAGTTTTTTCTTCCATGCTCACAAATTACAAGGTAAGTGAGGAGATGCAGAGTTAATGTCGGCATAGACAGTGGGACGTTATCTGACGGAGGACAAAAATGCTTCACCCGAAGAGCTAGCCAAAGACCCCGTGTTCCTTTATTTCTGAGAGCGCGGAAGATCAGATGATATCCCAAGACTCTGATATTAAAACATGTCAATAGCAACAGAGCTAATTCATACTAGACCTGCCAAGGTTATTTCTATTCTGTAATGTGTGAAATTTGTGAAATGGCGACAGCTATGGTGACGCTAATGTACTGAGGTTTGGTTCTGACAGCTCTAGAAGAAGCTGAACATTAAAGACATTTCAGTGCAAATGTCTATTTAATTGAATAATTACAATATATTGTACAACGCAAGACCAGACTAGATGCTATTTTAGACTGCAGCTGAAACTCAGGACAGCGTGACCTTTCTCTTGTCCGCCAACAGCACTAGAGATTGCCCACACCTCACCGTTTGACATGCCTTTGAGACGACATTAAGATTTTGCGAATATGTTTCTGGTGGAAAAGACGTTTAGTATGTTGCTACTTCCTGCTGTTAGCACTCCAGTGTGCTCCAGTCTGCAACAAATACAGCATACAGTTACAAGAGTTGGCAGTGTTTTCTTACACAGGCTTTTTCATGCAGACTTCTAACACCATTTGCTACACACAGACATACACACACACACACACACACACACACACACGTTTATGACACTAGCCGATCCGAGGTCCCACCGTGTACAGATTCCAAAGACGGTTTTGTTGCAGTAACCATGGACGTCCTGTCTCATATTCTTCATGTTACAGCTGAGAATCCCAGCCACAGTGCGTCTAGAGGACCTCTTCTGCACCTCCTCTGCACCTCCGCTACACTCTGACTAGGGCATTCTATGTTTGCAAGTAGTTTACTAAAGACAAAGCCAATGGAGTTGCATGTGCATCCACACGCCAAAGCCTTAAATGTGTCCGCGCGTGTTAGCGAATCGTGCTAGCTATTTGCCAGGGGAGTCGCGTTGTCACATCACTTCCACTTGCCCGCTTGTAAGGTAGAAACTCACACGGTATAACACACTCACACTGGACGTCATGCCAATAGTGAACTGATAAACACATCAACCTGCACTGGCACATCAGGGATTAATGTGTAGAACAAGGCTGGACATCTGTGGAGCGATCAGATGTAACCACTCCATCTGGGTCATCAGAAGGGCTCATCCCATTAAATATGATATGTCACCTAGCTGAGTAAATTAGTACAACCACACACACAACCACACACACACATTTTACTCCTTTTACACACACGCGCACACACACACACGCGCACGCACATGCACGCACACACACACGCGCACGCACACACACCTCTCTGAGGAGCAGCTGTCTTGAGTGTAACTCCTCCCCCCACTGACATGCACTCTGTTTCCTGAAGCTTCTGCAGCAGGGGCTCAGTAAAGGTCTTACCAGTTCACAGGGACCCCCCCTGTCCTTTCTCCCCAACATCACTCATGCTGTTCCCCCATTTACATAACTGCCATCTCTGTGCCAGGGGCATCTGGAGCGGAGAGGATAACGGGATGGGCACCGTTCCAAAGTGAACGTCCTGTCTTCTCCTTTCTCACCTCCTCTAACCCTTTTTTCCTCCGTCCCCTAATTGTCATCTCCTCCTCCTCCTCACGCTGGAGGCCTCAGTTGGCCGATGGTGTGTTGAAGTAATTTTTTATACTATTATAGTAGCAGTATTCTGGATGTATGGGTATTGTGTGATCTGTGGCAACAACTCCAAAGTAAAAATTCGGTTTTCCGAAGTTCCTGGAATGAAAAAAACTGATTCACACAGAAAACAGTCTGAACAATTGTTCAAATATGCTGCAAGTAAGATTTAAAATGTTGTCATCTCTAAAGTTCCCAGTTGTTAATAATTCACAATATCAGATCTCCGCCAGGTCACATCAAACACGGCGTGCTGTCATGGAAACACTGTTGCCCGCGGTGAATGCTTAGGATGGATGGGGGTTTGACGGAGTTGACAGTGGCACATGGGGACGTGGGCAGAGGCTAATTTGGTCCGTCATGTTCGGTCTGGATGGGGACAGCGCAGCTGTGAAACGGGATCCTTGGTATTGACACAGAGCTCCACCCAGGATCCCCTTTACTCACTACAAAACCACTAAAACCTTCTGTTACCCAAGGTGTTCGAGTATATCCTATACTCAAGAGAATAACAAAATGAAAACATACTGCCTGCAGAAACACATTCCACCTCTGTTAGTATAAAACTGGTCACAGAGCTTTAAAATGTGAGTTATTAGACTGTGATAATTATTAACCATTATTCCCATATTACATTTACATAATCTGCATGAACTTCTATTTCATAACCTGTAACGCCAACCTGTAAAAGTGTGCCTGACGTTAAAATAATAGCATGCTTCGTGTTGTCATGGCGGCGGTGTCTATTAGTGCTACTGATCTGTAACAGAACTACTGTTGCACAACTAGCCCAGATACCTCTTATATCCACGCTGAATGTCATCTACTGTAACCACTGACTGGCCACCGGAGATATGTGAAGGGAAGTTTACACATAAGGCTAAAATAAATATTTTATCAGATTTGTTTATGACAATAATCACATAAGATCTAGATTATGGAGGAAGTCTTGTGCAAAGGTATTAGACAATCTGTGACTATTACTGAGGTTATTACTGCAATTATTACTGTGATTATTACTGCAATTATTACTATGATTATCACTACGATAATAATAATACTAATACTCTCTCTAAATCCGAGACCCAAGACCAAACCTGACACAATAGCTGAGTGTACAGGGTGGCCAGCATGGACTTTTTAGGGAAACATATACAAGATATTCTAATGCAGAGGGGTTGTTGTTTTCAGAGAATCAGAAGAAACCAGCGGATATTAAAAAAACAGAGTGATGTAATATTAGTAGTCGAAATATAGGCCGGTATATCGCATTGTGCCAGGTTTATTCAGTTTAGTTGTCGAGCAGGAATAGTTGATTTCCCAATTTGTCTAGATTATGACCATAAACAAAACTCTGTTGAGTGCAAGTGCCGTCAAATCAAATGGAGGTGACGAATCTAAACTTTTTGTATTAATGCTCTCTCAGGCAGTGTCAACCTCTCACTGTGGTTCGTCATGTGTCGCCAGTGTGCATTAATATTCTGATGAACATGTTATTTTCAAGACATTTAAACTAGAACCAAGGCAGTGGGAAGTGACATATAATTAGTGTTTGTGTGTGTGGCATGATGACGTAAGATGTAGTTAAGTCTGTCCGTGTGAACACTTATGAAACTGTCCACAGTGTCTGTTCTTACACCCCGGTCACTTCAGTGGTCTGTTTCAACCTCCCATCTCAACTGGCAAATCAGAGGAAGGAGGGGGAAGTGGCCGGTCAGAAGGCCGGGCACAGCTGTTCTGTCGTCTCGGGTGTTGTGATGCCAGTTCTTGCCTTTTAGAATCTAAACTGGGAACTTGGAATTGTGGCTGTCCAATCGTGTGTGAGAAGTCAGAGACGACGCAGCCAATAGGGGCAAAGGTCTGGGTATATAAGCTAGGGTCTGATACCTGTCAAAGTTGGGCAACCCTATATTGACTTCTGTGGACTGATCCGGGGAACGTTACCTCTTTCTTTTATCCTGCGCAAGGTAAACCTACTAGCCAGTGAGCCTCTGGAACAGGTCGTGAAGAGATTGGCATTGAAACGATCATTACAAAACGTCTGTTTGCCGCTTCGTTTGGAATTTTGAAAATATTTCTTAAAGGTTTTTGATTGGACATGTCGTTAGTTTCTTCCAGGGTGTACTTAAACAGAAGACATTTTTTAACACATTCTCATCGTTTGCATACACGGACCGGGGTTTTCCTGTAATTGAAGAACTATAGCCAGCGTATAAGGATTTTTTAAACCGATGTTTCAGCTTGCATAGAGGATTGATTGTCACAGGACAGCTGCTGTTGGTTGATTTGTTACCGTTGTTGTGGTTGTCTTACACTGTATACTGCAACTGCTTCTCAGGGTTTTTGTGGTTCGAGGTTGTTAGTCTGGTATTATATTTATATAAGTCTATATGTAGTGATGCATTAAGCTCTATTGCTTCGGACAGAAGGTCTGGAACTTTCTGGTATGCCACATGGAAGGAATGGAGATATGGTGTGCAACAGGGGTGCAGGGAAGATGATCTAAAAATACCTTCTGCTTCCAAATGCATAAAAGCATGCACACCACCCCACCCCACCCCGTCACTCTATGTGGAAACTTGAGGCAATGACAGGTGGTGGAGACTGTTAAATTATGGCCTGTTTATTGGACACATTCAGCCTGGCCTTATCTTATACCACAAACCATTAACTACGGCATCATGAATTACTTTCGCGATACGATAATGTTGCTTTGTTACTAAATAGGTCTCTACCGATCCTTGCATATTTTTTTATTGGGAGGGCTTTCTGATGTGATGATTTTTGCCCGATTAACCTTTTCTGTTCACACCAACACCCACAGTTCTTTCTTTCCATCTTCCTGCAGACAAAAGAAAGCCGCAATCATGGCGAAGAATGTCCATAATGACTACAAGATGAAGTTCTCCGTTGACGAGGAGTATCCAGACCTTTCCCTGCACAACAACCACATGGCCAAGGTCCTGACCAAGGAGATGTACGCCAAGCTGAGGAGCAAGTCCACCCCCTCCGGCTTCACCCTGGATGACTGCATCCAGACCGGCGTGGACAACCCTGGTGAGGCCCTGATAGACCGGTACACACCGGATTTGCATGTCACCCTGGGAGCTCACCAGATGCACGTGTCCTGACCTGCCATGACTTAGGGCCGCAAAGTATACCTGAAAGCAAAAATGTATTCCAAGTAAAATCAACTGATGTACCATGACTTTGTGAGACCGTTCCAGGGATGTTTTCATTATGGTCTCAGGCCACGGTTAACCACCTCTTCCCGTTTGGTTTGCAGGACATCCCTTCATCATGACAGTCGGATGCGTCGCTGGTGACGAGGAGTCCTATGAAGTCTTTAAGGATATGTTTGACCCCATCATCTCGGACCGTCACAGCGGCTACAAGCCCACAGACAAGCACGTGACCGACCTGAACTTCGAGAACCTGAAGGTAAGTCACAGTGGACGAGACTTTCAGACAGGCGCGATCTTAGCGGCGGGTATTGAGGCACAAGGCGACTAAGCGTCCGAATGAGTCACAATGTGTGAAACCAACATCCATACGGTTTCCCCGTTCGCAGGGAGGTGATGATCTCGACCCCGCCTACGTCCTGTCCAGCCGCGTGCGTACCGGCCGCAGCATCAAGGGATACACCCTGCCCCCCCACAACAGCCGCGCCGAGCGCAGGATGGTCGAGAAGCTGTCCATCGAGGGTGAGCGCCAATACACTTCATAACATCAGCACTACAAAATAAGAGTCGGGTGTGTCGTCTTTGAATAACGACTGTCTTTCTCCCGTCCGTCTGCCCTCAGCCTTGGCTACCCTGGACGGCGAGTTCAAGGGAAAGTACTATCCCCTGAACGGCATGACCGACGCCGAGCAGGATCAGCTGATCAACGATCACTTCCTGTTTGACAAGCCCGTCTCCCCCCTGCTGCTGGCCGCCGGTATGGCCCGTGACTGGCCCGACGCACGAGGAATCTGGTGAGTGAAAGGACACCAAACGCAGTCAAGTGGAGCAAGAGGACGACGTGCGGCTGTGTGTCGCAGTGTCATGACGATCTGTCCTTCTGATACACAATCCCTCCTTCCTGAAGGCACAACGACGCCAAGAGCTTCTTGGTCTGGGTGAACGAGGAGGACCACCTGCGTGTCATCTCCATGGAGAAGGGCGGCAACATGAAGGAGGTCTTCAGACGCTTCTGTGTCGGTCTGAACAAGGTACCGTAGCCAGACCCTCCAGGACTCAACACCTCAACTGTTCTTCATCCTGTTTTCACAGTTTCACATTCCTCATGATCGAAGGCGCGCACGTTTGCCGTCCCCACCTGAAAACCCCCTCACCGGAACATTCTTTCCTTTTCTTCCGCGCGCAGATTGAGGAGGTCTTCAAGAAGCACAACCACGGCTTCATGTGGAACGAGCATCTGGGCTTCGTGCTGACCTGCCCCTCCAACCTGGGAACTGGCCTGCGCGGTGGCGTGCACGTCAAGCTGCCCAAGCTGAGCACACACGCCAAGTTCGAGGAGATCCTGACCAGACTGCGTCTGCAGAAGCGCGGCACAGGTACGCACAAAGTTCTAGACGAGACGCGATAGTCCAAATTATGTTTCACAATTACGTTTAGTTCCCTCGAGATAACCCGGGGAAAGAGCAATAACCTGAAACGCGACAGCACGACCTGACGTGTACCTCCTGCACAAATCCAGTGTTGAGGATGATGAAGTGACCTTTGACCTCTCTGCCCGCAGGTGGTGTGGACACCGCTTCCGTGGGCGGAATCTTCGACATTTCCAACGCTGACCGTCTGGGCTCCTCAGAGGTGAACCAGGTGCAGCTGGTGGTTGATGGTGTCAAGCTGATGGTGGAGATGGAGAAGAAGCTGGAGAAGGGAGAGTCCATTGACGCCATCATCCCAGCCCAGAAGTAAAAGGGCAAGGCGCTGCAGAGTTTTTGTACTATAGAAATGACTAGCTTTGTCGTCATCTTAGGCGAGACACTGGCTCCCCCGGACTTTTCCTAAAGACACTCAACCGGTGATCCAACTCCCCTTTTTCACAGCTTGATTCTTTATCTGAAATTTTTATTTTCCCCACCATCACTCTACAATCTTTCCCATTCTCTCTAACATCCTGGGATCAAACAAGTGCATTTCAGTCTGTTGGCCATGGGCCATAGCTGTGCATGCAACTAATGTTAAAGCTGTTTTTTGGTTGTAAAAATTCATTGAGCAAATAAAACGAGCCCCACTTTGCGATCAACTTCACTGTTTGTATGGTCTTCACGCCCACACCCACAACCCGCCCACAATCACGTCCACAACCACACCACCTAGAGGAACATGGGAATCGTATTAACAGAAATTAATTCATGGAATGGTTTCATCACAGGGTTTCCATGCATGATTCCAGTCTACGTACACCATTTCAGCCATTATAAACCATACTTCCTTCACCCAGCTTCCAGTGACCAAACCACATAGCCTACAGCAACCCTGTGAAGGCAAGCACTGAAAACTACAGCACAAAAAATTTCACTACGAATAAAAGGACATCAACCAGCAACAACCAAAAGCAAATTGATAAAGAATGTTTGAGTTTGAAAGGATCATTTATTTTTGCTTCACACACACTTTTCCTCAGAGACATGCAGGACTGCAGGTCCGTCATTTCCGTAGTTGCACTCCATTTGCTCAATAACAATAACAGCTTCAAACACACTACTACTTCCTACTCTTGGAGTACGGTCCTAAACCTTAAGCAATATCTACGGGAATTGTGGGACGTGAGAATTCCTATTTTGGGCAAAGTTGCGGAAAAAACCCTAAATCACAGCTTTCACATTTTAAGACATTTGTGGTCGCCCGTTGCCATTCAAATCTTCCAGGATTCTGTGCAACAGGTGTTCTGAGTTCGTAGTAGCATTATGGATCACTACGTACTGTTGCCATACACATGTGCAATACATATTTTAGCTAAAAGAAACACAAAGTGGAAAACGAAATCTAAAACAACTTGGGATTTCTGTGCATGTTGGGCGAACAGTCCAGTTTCGGCTGGCAGTGGTTGCCAGAGGCGTTCCAGGTTACGGCGTATAACTGGGATGTGAATAACTCTCTCAATAGTACCTCGTACTGGAACAGTGACAGAGGAGCAAACTCTAACGAGTTCATTAGACACTGCTGATGAATCTTGGAGCCTCTTTAAAAAAAAAAGGCCAGACAGACCTTCAGAAAAAAAAACAAAGGTCAAAGAGCATTCTGTGGCACCGAAAAAAACACAATTTGAGCAGAAAAAATTCTGAACTAGAAAAGCACACTTTCCACAGTCGCATATTGCCTGAACTGTAAAAGAAGTTCTGCAATATCGGTCATTGTGACCCAGTAACCGTTGACGTGGTGCATTACTGTGGATAGGTGCAAACCCAAGACAGGGAGAAACAGTCGATGCCTAAGTAAATATCTATCTGCCTGGCTTGGATCTTCAATGAGGAGCTTGGGGGCGTGGATTAGACATTACAATCACCTCAGGGTTGATGTTAACACGATCACCAGGTGTCACATTCTAAATGACAACACCCCTGTTCAGACTAACAAGGTCACCAGGTGTCACATTCTAAATGACCACACAGTTGAAGACCAGCCTGGCCCTCCTAGCTAACCAGACGCAGTGATTAGTGGACAAAACTGACAGCAATTCAAAATGCCACCGTAGTGTAATGATCATGTGTGTGCGATCAAAGAGACCTGTTCTAGTTTGAATTTTTTTTCTTATTTTTCTACGTTTTCTTGAGTAATATAAAAAAAACTTGAACAAATTGTGATTTCGGAACTGTGTGTATTCAGTATTCACCAACATAATACTAAAAAGCAGATATCAAATCAATTTTGAAATGCTGGTTGGGCGTATTTCTTTCGCTGTACCATTTCAGAGGAAATACAACTGAATGTGATATTGCTAAACCAAAAGTGCTACCAGAAGACTGTGTAGGACGCCTGTCTACATGACCTGGTTAAACATAAAGGGTAAGAGGTGTATGAGAGCACCCATCGCGTGCTCTACTTTGGACATCCAAGTCAGACAGCTTTGCTCATCTATAACCATCAGACGATACCATTTTTTTTTTACATTGTTACAGAGTGCAGAGGTCCTCTATAAAAGCAGAAGGTCTGGCCTTTGTTTTACAGCATCGGTTATTTTGTCCATCTCTGCATATCAGAATGTCTCCGTATATAGGCTGGAATTATGACTAGCAATAAGCTGGCCGTCGTTTTCTTAAATATGCATTGTCACAAACAACAGTAACAGAGGTAAATCTCCCGCCAATTAACGTGAAATAAAAATAAAAAGCAATATTAAAAACATTTTAAATAGCAGCTGTTAAAAAGTATCGACAACAAGTATTCGTATTACCATAACAACGCCGATGACAAATACCTTCAACTGCGGGTATGGTATTAAAAATGAACTGCTCCACTCCAGAGATTCACATAATATTGAGGTGCTTAAGCAGGGCTCATAGGTCATAGGTCAGCGAGTATTGGGACTGGGCCGTCTGTGCGTCGCTGTGTGGTATCGGGTCTTTGGCGGGGGTGAGGCGAGGTTGGCAGTGGGGGCACCTTCTACAGCCCCCTCGTTCAGTCTGTCCAGTGTAGAAGCCCTCTGCCCCACCCCCTGTCGCCCTCAGAGCTCCAGCTCCTTGGACACTTTGGTAGCGATGTCCCGGAAGGCAAGCGGCGCCCCCCACAGGCGCTTGAATCGCACGCCGCTAGTCTCTGCGGGTCCGGCAGGCAGCTGGCACACCTCGGCCTCGAAGGCCACCCGCGAGCCAGCTGCCCCGTGGGTGCAGGAGAGCAGGAAGGGCCCAGCCAGGTGGACCTGACAACCACAGCCCTGAGCCGCCTCACGTAGCGCCAGAACCACCTCCGCCGGGTCCCGCGGGCTCCGCACCTTCACATCCCAGCCGCATCGGGGGGTCCGGGGCTCTGGCGCTTTTTGATGCCCAGGTAAATGGCGACTGCAAGGGCAGAGTGGTGGAGGCATGCAGGTGTGGGAGTGGGGGAGTGTTTTGCGGGTGAAAGGTTGAATGGAGGAACAGGATGCAGGTGGAGGGTGGGTGAGACCATGTATGAATGTGGGTGAGAAGAGGGAGACAAAGAGGAAATAGATTAACATCATGTAGGGTTAGGGTCAACTCATTTACTTAAAAAGACATTCACCCCCCAATTTTCTGGGCGAAATAGATCAAGCCAATATACTACTTTTGTTTTTCTTTTTTTAATTACGCTTTATTTAATAAACATGGGGTTTTTCATTTCAATATTTTTTCTGGACCTGGACATATATAAGTACATTAAACATGAGTTTGAATTCACACTGAGCCTTAATCACAGTATAACAACCATTTAATTTATCCCTGCAGCATAACGGCGACGCATCGTCGTGATTCTAAAATATCACTACAAGTCAGAGCATTCTGGGAGAAATGTGTGGTGCCCACGACAGCAGAAATCACAGTGCAAGACGATAGACAATTAGCGAGCAACACTTTTTGGCAAGTTTAGAGCGGATACGTGCTCTCCAGGGTTCCGTGAGGCTTCACCGTGATTTGTAATTCATTAGATCAGTCGACAATATACCACCACTCAATGACCTTTACTGTGTATACAATATACTCCAGTCATAACATTATGTACGAAGACAGTGTTTGGTTGTGCATAATTTGGGTCAATTCAATCACAATTACGGTCATTTCAGAGTGAATCTAATTCTATTTCCAACTGCAAATGTGGCTCATTGAAAAGTGTTCAAGAGAAATTGAATTTTAGTGGAATGGTTTTAATTGACTGGAATTTAAATGGAATAAAGTTTCCTTAGCTCAGTGAATGTAGCGGTGCAGAAGTGTTTCTACAGATTGCTGTCCGGGCGGGTCACAGAATCAGCTTGCGGAGTATCTTACCTTGCTCCGTCACCCGCTAGCAAAAACCACATCAGCTAGGAACATGTAGACATGAGGGTGGACATAGCACAGATGCTGTTTACTAGCACTAGCGTCGTATCAATATATATAGTCGTTCAAAAGCATGACCTAGCGACCAATATTTAACGATCCTAAATGCTTGTTCTACGAGCATATCTACATCAATGTGAGCGAACTCTTATGGGAACTATTTGTGATTACAAGGGTGAGGACATGTTTGTACTGAGGAGTCTAGCCGATTAAACACATGGAAGGATCTCACTGTAGACCAGAATAAAGCACTCTGTGGCAGGCATCTATCACAGAGGATTCAACAGTACAGAACCAGAACTAGGTCCCGGGTACAGTCACGGACTCGTGTTCCAAGCTTTACCTGCTGCTTCTAATCAGAGTCTGTTTGACCACAGACTTAGCAGCTGAGGCTACAGTAGGAAGGAGAGAATAGACATGCTTTTAGTAACCACTGGTCCTGGACCTGTGACGCTGCCCAAATAGTGGGCGGCCATGGAGCGATACACTTTATTGATACCGTTTAAAACGACCATGATTGATATGGGTTAGTTTTGCATTGTGTGATGCTCTGTGTTTTGGGGGAACATAACTTGGACTAGATGTTGAATGTATTCACGGTATGAAGAGACCGAGAGTACAGAAGACACTCACCTTGTGACCGGAGATCTGCAGAATCTCTCAGGTTCGTCTGTGACCCTCAAGAAAAAGACAAAGGTTCGTGTTAGGAATGAATCAGCCAATAGAAAACGGAGACGTGGTTCGTGTTCGGAATGAATCAGCCAATAGAAAAACAAGAGACATGTCCCTTCTAACCAACCCAATGCTGAAATTGTAATGTGCTCTGTGATGGATGTGAAATGTGTTGCCCCGGTAACCAACATGGCCTGTATAAAACATTACATGTATTCCAAACTTGGGATAAAAGGTATTTGAAAGCACATGGTGTTTGCCATGACCAACTCAAAAATAATATTCAAGATTGGACATTTCACATGGATCTATCCAACACCAGGTGACACTGCTACCGAAACTCCCTCCTCTACCTCCTTCCAGAGTACCTAACTGGCCTTATGATGGCTGTGATAAACAGGGCAAAGATGTGGGCTAAACCAAAGACTGAAACCTCTTCATATGGCTGGTCTGGAGATGTTTTAATGTGATGAGCAACACAGAGATCATTAAATCACTCACTGTCATAGAATGGCACGAATAAGCGTTGGATAATAATATTCATGGATGTGGAAAAGAGCAGTGAGGTCATAAATATGAGGTGGAACCTGAACGTTAAAGCCAAACACAGAAAAATGTGCAGACAGGCAGACCGACAGACAAACAAACAGACAATCAGTCAGACAAACAGACAGGCAGACCGACAGACAAAGAAACAGACAGGCAGACCGACAGACAAACAAACAGACAGACAGACAAAGAAACAGTCAGACAAACAGACAGGCAGACCGACAGACAAACAAACAGACAATCAGTCAGACAAACAGACAGGCAGACCGACAGACAAAGAAACAGACAGGCAGACCGACAGACAAACAAACAGACAAACAAACAGACAATCAGTCAGACAAACAGACAGGCAGACCGACAGACAAAGAAACAGACAATCAGTCAGACAAACAGACAGGCAGACCGACAGACAAAGAAACAGATAATCAGTCAGACAAACAGACAGGCAGACCGACAGACAAAGAAACAGACAGGCAGACCGACAGACAAACAAACAGACAAACAAACAGACAATCAGTCAGACAAACAGACAGGCAGACCGACAGACAAACAAACAGACAATCAGTCAGACAAACAGACAGGCAGACCGACAGACAAAGAAACAGACAGGCAGACCGACAGACAAACAAACAGACAAACAAACAGACAATCAGTCAGACAAACAGACAGGCAGACCGACAGACAAAGAAACAGACAGGCAGACCGACAGACAAACAAACAGACAATCAGTCAGACAAACAGACAGGCAGACCGACAGACAAAGAAACAGACAGGCAGACCGACAGACAAACAAACAGACAAACAAACAGACAATCAGTCAGACAAACAGACAGGCAGACCGACAGACAAAGAAACAGACAATCAGTCAGACAAACAGACAGGCAGACCGACAGACAAAGAAACAGATAATCAGTCAGACAAACAGACAGGCAGACCGACAGACAAAGAAACAGACAGGCAGACCGACAGACAAACAAACAGACAAACAAACAGACAATCAGTCAGACAAACAGACAGGCAGACCGACAGACAAACAAACAGACAATCAGTCAGACAAACAGACAGGCAGACCGACAGACAAAGAAACAGACAGGCAGACCGACAGACAGACAAAGAAACAGACAATCAGTCAGACAAACAGACAGGCAGACCGACAGACAAAGAAACAGATAATCAGTCAGACAAACAGACAGGCAGACCGACAGACAAAGAAACAGACAGGCAGACCGACAGACAAACAAACAGACAAACAAACAGACAATCAGTCAGACAAACAGACAGGCAGACCGACAGACAAACAAACAGACAATCAGTCAGACAAACAGACAGGCAGACCGACAGACAAACAAACAGACAATCAGTCAGACAAACAAACAGACAATCAGTCAGACAAACAAACAGACAGAAACATGGGAAGAAGAACTTACTAACTGTTTTTGATCCCTGCGGTAGAGTGCAGCCCGAGACGGACTTGTTTGAGTTCTGACGCTTAGAGGGGTCAAGATTGACCCTACGAGGCAGGGAGAAGCGGAGAGACCGAGACCGAGAGACAAAGAAAGATAGACACAGGGAAAAAAAGAAGGATAAAAGATCGCAGCTGATCGGAAAGGAAAAGCATAAGTTAACACGGAAAAGCAAAGCAAAACAGAAACAAAACATAAAACACTCAGTCCATCAAAAACAGCCAGGACTGAGAAAGACCTGGGAAGTAGGAAAGAGACCTAGGAAGTAGGAAAGTAGAAAAGAGTAAAGTAGGAAGAGGTAAACTGGCTAACTGGGTGTTTTAAGCTTGTGCTAAATAGAGGGAGTAGGGCTGAGGAAAGTCAATGCAGATTAAAAAGAGTGTGAGAGGGTGGAGATGTTTCAGATCCTGCAGCAGTAAACAGCCACACGCACTCACACACGCACACACTCACCCACACACGCGCAACGTTTCCTGCATTACTAGGGCTTTGCTAACAAATATCTCTCCTGCTTTCATAAAATACTGGGCCATGACATCAGTCCCATATAGTAAGTGATATCTTCTATAGATCAACACAGGCTTCAACAGCAGTCACTATTGCTGATAAACTGTGTGGAATTTCACAATGCAGCACAAGAGACATCATTAAAACGAACATCTATTGCAAACCTCTAAATGTCATCTCTGTCTGCTGGTTAGACTAAAATACTTCACACTCATTTCTACAGGAAGTCTGTCACTTGAATAGCTGAGGACAACTGGTTCCATCTAGGAAATGTGCCCTTTCAACTAGGCTAGAAGTGGACTAACCGCTGACCACTACACTGATTGGCTACGGCAGCTAACCTCACCACTGATTGGCTACAGATTTTTGCTTCGCCACTCACTTCGCTCTCCTCTTACCTGCGCGTGAGCTTGGAGGTGAGCTTGCTGAATAGGTTGGAGGTGGCGCGGGTACGTGCGTGGGGCAGGGGACTGGCGTCGTGGGACAGCGTGGGAGAGGTGGGAGGGGCGTGAGACGGGGGGCGGCGGTCTCGGAGCTGGCCCCCGTGGAAAGTGCTACGAATGCTGGATCCACGAGTAAGACGCGAGCCTGAGGCGGAGGATATCCCAGAAGCCCCGGCGATGCTGTGGGTGGAGGGTGAGGCCGGGGGAAGCCGGTGAGACATGGTGCTAAGTGAGGGAGAAAACCATCATCATCATCATTAAACCATTAACACAGGAATTAGTCCATCATTTATGATCATATCAATGTCATATTTATCATATGAGAGGAGCCACATCAGACTTTAGCCGAGATTAGTTGAGCGTGAAGTCATGTGGGTGGTGAACTATTACACGGATGAGTCACAGGGAGGATGCCAGAACTAAAAGAGACATGTTATTGGGAGGGGTGGAGGTTCTGGAGAGTATGTGTGGAGGTTCTGGAGAGTATGGGTGGAGGTTCTGGAGAGTATGGGTGGAGGTTCTGGAGAGTATGGGTGGAGGTTCTGGAGAGTATGGGTGGAGGTTCTGGAGAGTATGTGTGGAGGTTCTGGAGAGTATGTGTGGAGGTTCTGGAGAGTATGTGTGGAGGTTCTGGAGAGTATGTGTGGAGGTTCTGGAGAGTATGTGTGGAGGTTCTGGAGAGTATGTGTGGAGGTTCTGGAGAGTATGTGTGGAGGTTCTGGAGAGTATGTGTGGAGGTTCTGGAGAGTATGTGTGGAGGTTCTGGAGAGTATGTGTGGAGGTTCTGGAGAGTATGGGTGGAGGTTCTGGAGAGTATGTGTGGAGGTTCTGGAGAGTATGTGTGGAGGTTCTGGAGAGTATGTGTGGAGGTTCTGGAGAGTATGTGTGGAGGTTCTGGAGAGTATGTGTGGAGGTTCTGGAGAGTATGTGTGGAGGTTCTGGAGAGTATGGGTGGAGGTTCTGGAAAGTATGGGTGGAGGTTCTGGAGAGGGGGGCTGACAGAGACAGAGCTTAATTGAGAGACTGAAAATTAAGATGTCAGCCATGTGAGATGTCCAGCTGTATCTCCCGGCCACTCCCCCCGGCCACTCCCCTGGCCACTCCCCCCGGCCCTTCTAGCTCCGGCTAACCCCACCCACCACCACCTTAACCCCCGCCTTCCCAGACCACATGCGACCTTGATAAAGAATGAAAACTGTCACCTTCTGGCTGTAAAACTGGAAAAAGGAAGAGGTAATAAGCAAGAGAAGGCAGTAACAGGGGTCTGACATAGAAAGGCTGAAGATGAAGGAGAAAAACTACAGAATCAGACACAAGGAAGAGAGAGATACAAAGAGAGAAGAGCAAAATAAAGACAGCGGCTGTTAAGCCATGATGCTGTGAAGCAGAAGGCCATCTGTCAGGCCTCGCCAGAGAGAGGGAGATGCAGGAGAGAGAGAGAGTGAGAGAGAGAGAGAGAGATTGAGAGTGTGAAAGAAATGCAGGAGAGAGAGTGAGACCCAAACACCCTGCATGAAGTGAACACAACGCTCTTTATCTCCTAGTCAGGACATGTAATGAATGATCCAGAGGATCCAGACTGCATTGCAGTTACACACACAGGTTCAGTAGAGGTCCAGAGCCCTGATACTAAACAAATAGTTCCCATTAACACACGCGTGTTGGGGAGCAGCCTACCTGTTCTCCTTCCCGTTCTGCAGCAGGGACGGCCTTTCCGTGCTGTTCCGCTCCGTGGTGCACACGTATGTGTTCCGTCTGGTCATGGCACTGGCAGGGACGTTGTTCTGACCGGGGGAAGAGAATGAAAGGAAAATAATGAGTGTGTGACAGACTGCATGTCAGATAAAGTTAGTGCAGAAAGACATCCATCCTCTGGGTCACGTCGTGGGGCTCGGGGTCGTGGGGCTCGGGGTCGTGTATTCATTGGTCACCTAGTGGGTCTGTCAGAACCCCACACAGTAATTGTCAGACAAAACGGCTCAACTGTCCAAAGGCATATGTCCTGTTGTCTAGCAGGGCGTGTCTGTGTGCGCTCCTCACGGTGGTGATGTTAATCTCCTTGCGGCGGTCCGGGATCTCCGACTTGTTTGGGTTGTTGGCGCTGCTGACCATGGGACTGGAGGGGGGCTGGATGGAACGGCTGCCCACCACACCGCTGTTGACCTTACGGGCCGCCGGCCGTCCCCCCTCCTCTTTAAGCTCCCCATCGGCCCCTGCTACAATGGTGGGGCTACGCTTGGGGTGGGCGGGGGGTACGGCGGGACCACCTGCATGACAGGGAGGGCAGACAGACGGGAGGGCAGACAGACAGGGAGGGAGGGCAGACAGACAGACAGAGACAGAGGGCAGACAGACAGAGAGAGAGGGGGGGCAGACAGACAGAGAGAAAGAGAGAGAGGGCAGACAGACAGAGAGAGACAGAGGGCAGACAGACAGAGAGAGAGAGGGAGGGCAGACAGAGAGAGAGAGAGAGGGACAGACAGAGGGCAGACAGACAGAGAGAGAGAGGGAGGGCAGACAGACAGAGAGAGAGAGGGAGGGCAGACAGACAGAGAGAGAGAGGGAGAGAGGCAGGGAGAGAGAGAGAGGCAGACAGACAGAGAGAGAGGGGGGCAGACAGACAGAGAGAGAGAGGGAGGGCAGACAGACAGAGAGAGAGAGGGAGGACAGAGAGAGAGGGGGCAGACAGACAGACAGACAGAGAGAGAGAGGGAGGGCAGACAGACAGAGAGAGAGAGGGAGGGCAGACAGACAGAGAGAGAGAGGGAGGGCAGACAGACAGAGAGAGAGAGAGGGCAGACAGACAGAGAGAGAGGGGGGGGGGCAGACAGACAGAGAGAAAGAGAGGGGGGCAGACAGACAGAGAGAGAGAGAGGGCAGACAGACAGAGAGAGAGAGGGCAGACAGACAGAGAGAGAGAGAGGGCAGACAGACAGAGAGAGAGAGAGGGCAGACAGACAGAGAGAGAGAGAGGGCAGACAGACAGAGAGAGAGAGAGAGAGAGGGCAGACAGACAGAGAGAGAGAGGGAGGGCAGACAGACAGAGAGAGAGAGGGAGGGCAGACAGACAGAGAGAGAGAGGGAGGGCAGACAGACAGAGAGAGAGAGGGAGGGCAGACAGACAGAGAGAGAGAGGGAGGGCAGACAGACAGAGAGAGAGAGGGAGGGCAGACAGACAGAGAGAGAGGGGGGACAGACAGACAGAGAGAGAGACAGGGCAGACAGACAGAGAGAAAGAGAGGGGGCAGACAGACAGAGAGAGAGAGAGAGAGAGAGAGGGAGGGCAGACAGACAGAGAGAGAGAGAGAGAGGGAGGGCAGACAGACAGAGAGAGAGAGAGAGAGGGAGGGCAGACAGACAGAGAGAGAGAGAGAGAGGGAGGGCAGACAGACAGAGAGAGAGAGGGAGGGCAGACAGACAGAGAGAGAGAGGGAGGGCAGACAGACAGAGAGAGAGAGGGAGGGCAGACAGACAGAGAGAGAGAGGGAGGGCAGACAGACAGAGAGAGAGAGGGAGGGCAGACAGACAGAGAGAGAGAGGGAGGGCAGACAGACAGAGAGAGAGAGGGAGGGCAGACAGACAGAGAGAGAGAGGGAGGGCAGACAGACAGAGAGAGAGAGGGAGGGCAGACAGACAGAGAGAGAGAGGGAGGGCAGACAGACAGAGAGAAAGAGGGGGCAGACAGACAGAGAGAAAGAGGGGGGCAGACAGACAGAGAGAGAGGGGGGGGCAGACAGACAGAGAGGGGGGGGCAGACAGACAGAGAGAAAGAGGGGGGGCAGACAGACAGAGAGAAAGAGGGGGGGCAGACAGACAGAGAGAGGGAGGGGGGGGCAGACAGACAGAGAGAGGGAGGGAGAGAGGAGGACATGGAGGGAGGTGGTGACAGTATACATTAGTGCTGCTCCTCTACTGGAATCCAACCCACAGCTTCACCAATGAGGCTACATGGGAGCAGGTGAGAAGTTGTGCTAGTTCATTAGACTAGTGGCCTGCTGCTGAACAGCCCTCTGGGTAATGTAGTGTGTTCAGGTAACGTGGTGTGTTCAGTGGTGTTGGGAATGAGGACGTCCACTCACAGAAGTCACTGTGCCTCCTGCGGGGGTGGTAGGTGGAGGCACTGCGCTGGGCAGGCTTGCTGTGGGAGACCGAGGTGGAGGTGGTGGAGGCCGTGGGGTGTTTACTGGTGCCGTTGGTTACGGTGCTGGGCCGTACCCGGGCCAGGCTCAGACTGCTAGCGGACCGGGAATCACTGCTCTCCACCTGAAGCCAACACACACACACACACAAACACACACACCCACACACGTTAGAATCAGACTGTGGACAGTGGATTGTTTTATAGACACACTGAGGTTCAGCCACTAGTAACATAGATGCATCTATATCCTAATGAGGACAATAGTTTAAGTTGTACTCGCTGTATGGAGACACCTGGTGTTCATATGTACTCACAAAACCAGGATCACACGCAAGCGCACGCACACACACACACACACACGTTTTGTCTTACACCATCTTTGCGTCCCAGTAACAGGTAGGTGGCGGTGACCTCATTATATTTCCGAGTGGTCAGAGCATCTTTGATTTCGTCACGGGTGTAGCCCATCCCCACCATCACGTCTGAGGAGCAGAGATATTGGACACATTAGACAGATGTACAGGCTGGAGGACCAGAGGATGTGAGCTGTACAGGCTGGAGGACCAGAGGATGTGAGCTGTACAGGCTGGAGGACCAGAGGATGTGAGATGTACAGGCTGGAGGACCAGAGGATGTGAGATGTACAGGCTGGAGGACCAGAGGATGTGAGATGTACAGGCTGGAGGACCAGAGGATGTGAGCTGTACAGGCTGGAGGACCAGAGGATGTGAGCTGTACAGGCTGGAGGACCAGAGGATGTGAGATGTACAGGCTGGAGGACCAGAGGATGTGAGATGTACAGGCTGGAGGACCAGAGGATGTGAGATGTACAGGCTGGAGGACCAGAGGATGTGAGATGTACAGGCTGGAGGACCAGAGGATGTGAGATGTACAGGCTGGAGGACCAGAGGATGTGAGATGTACAGGCTGGAGGACCAGAGGATGTGACATGTACAGGCTGGAGGACCAGAGGATGTGAGATGTACAGGCTGGAGGACCAGAGGATGTGAGATGTACAGGCTGGAGGACCAGAGGATGTGAGATGTACAGGCTGGAGGACCAGAGGATGTGAGATGTACAGGCTGGAGGACCAGAGGATGTGAGATGTACAGGCTGGAGGACCAGAGGATGTGAGATGTACAGGCTGGAAGACCAGAGGATGTGAGATGTACAGGCTGGAGGACCAGAGGATGTGAGATGTACAGGCTGGAGGACCAGAGGATGTGAGATGTACAGGCTGGAGGACCAGAGGATGTGAGATGTACAGGCTGGAAGACCAGAGGATGTGAGATGTACAGGCTGGAGGACCAGAGGATGTGAGATGTACAGGCTGGAGGACCAGAGGATGTGAGATGTACAGGCTGGAAGACCAGAGGATGTGAGATGTACAGGCTGGAGGACCAGAGGATGTGAGATGTACAGGCTGGAGGACCAGAGAATGTGAGATGAACAGGCTGGAGGACCAGAGAGAGAGGGGTGTTAATGTGTCTCACCGATGCGGCTGGCGTCACTGTGGTCCTCCGCAGGCTCTAGATGCGGCTTCAGATCCTCTCCGTCGTATCCAGAGTTGATCCACTTGTCCTTCATGATTTGCTATAGAGGACAGATGAGACAATGTCAGACATGGCAATAACAGGATGTGTGTTAGTGAGTAATATCAATAATATTGTAGGTGTGTGTGTGTGTCTACTGTCTAGCTGGTGGCTGCCTGCAGTTTTCTTTCTCACCTCCAGGGTGCAGCGTTTAGTCGGGTTGAGAACCAGGAACCTGCGCAGGATGCCCTCGCAGTCGGTGGACATGTAGAAGGGCACGCGGTACTTGCCCCGCAGAACGCGTTCCCGCAGCTCCTAAGAAAACATACATACAACATTACAAAACATACGCACAGAACGTTACGGAACATTACAAAATGACACACGATGGACCACGACACATGGCGTCCCTCTCTATTGATCAGCTGAGCACGAACGCACACAAAGAGCATTGAAGCTGCATCTAGTCTGTTTCAGCATGCATAAATAATAATATCAACTGAACTCACAACCCTGATCACGTGTACCAAATGCACTTAAGATCAGACAAACGATGCCATAGAATTTATTGCACAAATTCAGATTTTATGGGTCCGTTTGGCCAAAATGTTCAGGAGACCTTTCCTAAATATTTTCGATACGCTAGGTCACATGGGGTGGGTGTGGGGTGGGTGTGGGAAGCTCGCCAAAATAAGTGCAACTTTGCACACATTTGACTGCGCCACAGGAGGCCAATTTACATGCGACTGTCTACACCAAGCATGCCCCTCAATACCATATAACTTTGGGCACCCTTGTGCCATTTTATCTCACGGGAATGATAAGGAATTAGAACAAACACAATAGGGTTTCACTAGTGACCTGCTGAAACCCCAGGAAGCAATACGGTCACATGTACCGAACACCGAGCGGGTACAGCAGACACGTGGTCTTGACCGTAACATCACAGTGGAACCCGATTCCCCACGGGGAGACTTTTTGGGCCTAGCAGCAACCTGTAGTAGAGTAAGTACCATCGTGGACACAAAACAAACGCCACGTGGCTCTGAGGTGTCTTGCCTTGAGGTTCTGTCCATCAAAGGGCAGTGACCCGCTGACCAGCGTGTACAGAATCACCCCCAGGCTCCAGATGTCCACCTCAGGCCCGTCATACTTCTTCCCCTGGAACAGCTCCGGGGCGGCGTAGGGAGGAGAGCCGCAGAACGTGTCCAGCTTGTTCCCCATCGTGAACTCGTTACTGAAGCCGAAATCGGCTATCTTGATGTTGGAGTCGGCATCCAGTAAGAGATTCTCAGCCTGCAGAGACAGGTGAGACAGGTGAAGACCGCAGAGTGCAGCTTTAGAGACGGACAGTTTGTTCATTGAAAGGCCCATATGCACCATGTTCACCATACTAATAGCATGAATTAACTTGACTTAAAACATCCTGTTCATGTTTAGGGGAAATGCTTCAAATATTAATTTCTACAACATTTTTAAGAGTGCCTACAACATTCACGCCGGTCCATAATTCAGTTTGCATTGTCTCCTGGTCTTCTCATACAGGCCTTATTGCGTTATTTCCGTATTGACATAGCTTATACATTTCAATGGTTGACATCATTATGGAAAATGACCCGGTTCCCCTCTGAAACATACCTTCAGGTCCCTGTGAACAATGTTCTTCAGATGACAGTAGTGGACAGCAGAGACAATCTAGATGATCGTTGAGAGAGAGTGAGAGAGAGTGAGAGAGAGATAGTGTGCACAAACAAAAAAAGGTGTAGGAAGGGGGTTAGGACAGTAAAAAAGCAATACACCAGCACAAAAACACTTGCCACATGCAGGTACCAAGGGTCGACTCAGCGCCATTCACTCGTATGTCCGTTTAATTACACATTTATGGTCGTCTTACCTGACGGAATTTGGCCCGTGCCTCTTTCTCTTTCATTCTCCCATGGGACACCAGGTAGTCGAACACTTCACCTGGACGGTGGGAGAGGAAAAGAACAGCAGAGAAACATCAACACACCACATCACACACCATCTGGTTGACAGGCAGTGTGTAATGGAGACAGATTTATTTATTTATAGTCAATGTATATGTAGGGCCATTAAACCGGTCTATTTTATATGGTACCGTTCTGTTTTATATGACACCAAACCCTTTTACATACAGATCGCACAACAGAATTTTCTATTTTTAATTATGTGATAATGTGCATACGGTCGTCGAAAAGCAGGAATTATGATACCGTTGGAAATGAAATTGTAGTGAGTCACACATAGTGAGTCAGAACCAAAACATTCTGGTACAGATCACTAGGTCTCTAGCCAAAACTTAATGCATCAGCTTGGTTTCTGCAATTCCCTTACAGCATAACTCACATACCAAAAATAATGCATGTAAATCACAGAATGGGAACATTGGCAGCATCGGCTGTCTGAATGGGATAATGGTTTCTGAACTTACGCGTGAACACAATATGCCAGATAAATGGTGATGTAGGTACTAAAGAGTGTGGCTTTCTATGAGACAAGCTGGAGCACTCAAAAGCCATTTATAGCCACAGGTTTTAAGGAATATATAGCAGCTACGATCATAAAGAAGATGCTGGTCAATAAAATGAGCCTGTCATTCCCAGTTTAAAATACATTTCTGTACACATCCCATTCTGGTGCATCTAAGTGAATGGGCAGGGTTAGGGTAAAGAACTGGGCGGCGAACTGATTGGCCATCAGTCATGTGAACTAGTTCATTAGGAGGGACCAATCAATGAGCATGAGAGTGAGGCAGAGAGTGAGACAGAGAGGCAGAGGGTGAGACAGAGAGGCTGAAGGTGAGAGTGAGGAAGAGAGTGAGACAGAGTGGCAGAGGGTGAGGCAGACAGAGTGTGTGAGATTGAAGCAAGTTGTTTAGTGCAGAGAGCCTTTTTGAGGTACCGGATGTACAGACATGTTAACGTCTGCCTGATTATGTGTGTGTGCGCGTGACAGGCTGATTGAATTCTGCATGTAAGCTAAGTGCTTCAGACTAGATGGCACATCCACTGGAAATAAGACTGAGGTGGAAATCAGGAACCAAACACATGGGTGGGTTCAGCACCTTATTTGGTAGGAAACTGACCGGAAGGAAAAATAAGACAAAACAAGCTTCTGTAGATTAGAAAGGAGGGAGGGAACTGAAATGAGAGAAAGACAATAGAAGAATGAGAACGAGAGAAGGTGATGGATTGATCCATTTAGCTGTTAGAGCGAAGGGGTGTGTAAGCTGAGGGAACAGACGAGTGAGGGAGTAGAGAGAGGAAAGGAAGGAGGGGCCGGAGAACAGAGAGGAGGAACACATTAAGGAGATTGGACAGGAGTGAGGTCAACGGGAAATCTACGAGGTCAGAGGTCAAATGGAAAGCACTAGGGAGTGGCTAAAGAGACGGTCCAGTGCTCACCCCCGCTGGCATATTCCATTATCAGGTAGAGCGTCTTCTCCGTCTCTATCACCTCAAACAGCTGCACTGTAACACACAAACAAATACAAACAAACACAGACAGCTTAGCCCAGTGAAAAACACTAACACAGCCACACACACACACACACACACACACCACCCCCAAACATGTTTTACTACAAAAAGTAAGAACAGGCTATTTAGTACCATTTGAAATAAATATACATTTTACCTAACCCCAATCTGAATTTATATAACCTAACTTTAAGGCCTAATCTTTATTAAACCCAAACCCATAATGCCTAACTGTGAATCTAATTCTAAATTCAGGTCTAACACTAACCCTAATATTAACCTTAACCCCAAACACCCAAACCTCCACAAACCCACACTTACGTTAACACATTGTGAAATCCTTAAAGGATGGATATGGGCTGTAACGGTGCATTGGTGGTTATGGAGCATCTTTATGCAGTGCTAAATAGGATGGGAGATATTACAGACAACAGATCTTCACCCCTGGTGGGTCAAGCATAAACCCCAGGACAATGTTCATGTGTGCCAAATGACTCCACAGTCCCTGAATGTGCTTAGAAACCGGCCACGACTGCAATTAGAGCAGAAAAACATTACACACTCATAAACTACAGCCATCAGCCAATCCGCATTCAGGATTCCAGCCACCCTGTTTATAAGAGACCATATACCGAGATATGACATCAGTCTTCATTTGCTGTAATTGAATTGTCTACGGGAATACAGCCGTCCAGGTCCCAGACCTGCTGATCCTACCACCCTGTAATGGCCAGAGAGTGTGTCCCAAAATAGCAATATAAACCAGGCAGTTATTATGACGCGTGTGCACCACAGCTGAGACAGTTTGTTTTGTCTCTGGACACAGTGCTTATACAGACAATATAACAACTAACGTCCACATCAGATGGGCTCCGCCCCTTCAGCACTACACACTGAAACCTGTGGGGATTAGCATTGGGGATTAGCTTTGGGGATTAGGATAGCAGAGGCACTTACCAATATTTGGATGGTTGAGGCCTTTCATGATCCGTACCTCCCTGAAGAGCTGAGCGAGGGAAACAAGAGAGAAAGTTAGCAAAACGGTACCATTTCATAATTTATGTCACATTTAGTCCACCCTATGATAGACATAAGCAGGTAGACATAACCTGGTTTCACGAGCGCAGTACATCAGACACACAGATAGAGAGAGAGCCCGTCCCTGTAACTCGCTCATTCATTCATAATGAAGCTCAGCTGTTCGCCGGAGAAATAGCAGCACCTCCCCTCTCCACGCTCGCACTAGCTAGCTTCCTGCTAATTACAGAGGGGACAACCACTACAGGGACAGTCTGACTAGACTAGAGTCTGACAGAGGGTCTTTTCCCCTGGGTAGGGCCTCCCTTTGCTCTCGGGCCCCTCATTCTTCACGGGGTGGGGGGGGGCTTTTAGCCCCACATAGTAGCTGCGATGTTCGTGCGGCACAGGCCTCGTCTGCAGCTGCTGTGTGTGATTTAACACCCTGCGGTTATGACGGTGACGAAGAACCGTAAATAGTCTCAGCAGTACTTCCTCGATACCTCACGAGCACAAAGTTCCCAGCCTGCCACCCCCCCGACACCCGGGGTAACTGGCAGAAGCTGGGAACGCCGGCGGCATACAGCGGGGAGAGCAAAAGCATACCGGCCCGTGGAACTACCTGAAGGCGGCATGAAAAGACTTGGGTGGGAGTGCCTCTGTCCCAGGGAAGTGGAGACAGGCTGAGTCACAAGGCGTAGGGTTTGTTAGAGCGGGGCTAACTTGGAGACAGAAATAGAGGCAGACGTTGTATGAGTGAACACAAGCACGAGAGGAAAGCAGTGTGAAAACAACAGATAGAGATCTCCACAACGTAATGGAAGGAATGCGCTGATGGCTGTTTGAGAAGAGGGCCGGCTTCCTTAGAAGTTCCTGCTCATTCTTCCAATACAGACAGCGTCATCCAGGGATCTCTCTCTACAGCGTCATCCAGGGAGCTCTCTCTACAGCGTCATCCAGGGAGCTCTCTCTACAGCGTCATCCAGGGAGCTCTCTCTACAGCGTCATCCAGGGAGCTCTCTCTACAGCGTCATCCAGGGAGCTCTCTCTACAGCGTCATCCAGGGAGCTCTCTCTACAGCGTCATCCAGGGAGCTCTCTCTACAGCGTCATCCAGGGAGCTCTCTCTAGCTCATCCAGGGAGCTCTCTCTACAGCGTCATCCAGGGAGCTCTCTCTACAGCGTCATCCAGGGAGCTCTCTCTACAGCGTCATCCAGGGAGCGCTCTCTACAGCGTCATCCAGGGAGCGCTCTCTACAGCGTCATCCAGGGAGCGCTCTCTACAGCGTCATCCAGGGAGCGCTCTCTACAGCGTCATCCAGGGAGCGCTCTCTCTACAGCTTCATCCAGGGAGCTCTCTCTCTACAGCTTCATCCAGGGAGCTCTCTCTCTACAGCTTCATCCAGGGAGCTCTCTCTCTACAGCTTCATCCAGGGAGCTCTCTCTCTACAGCTTCATCCAGGGAGCTCTCTCTCTAAGCTTCATCAGCTTCATCCAGGGAGCTCTCTCTCTACAGCTTCATCCAGGGAGCTCTCTCTCTCTACAGCTTCATCCAGGGAGCTCTCTCCACAGAAATGCTCCATGTAAACGGACAGGATTTTTTCATTTGTTGGAGGAATACTGTGACGCTGAGATGTGACGAAACACAGCTTCTGTAAAAACAACTGAACAGCAAAGCAAACTGCATCCCACTGAAGGCCTCGCTCAGAACAGAAGATGTGAGGGGAGACCACATGATGCTTGAAGTGACATTGGAAGGCCAGTAGGGGGCACAATTCCCTATTGTTTAAAGCTAAAACCATAAAGCCCCAGGGCAGTGAAGGCAGAGGTTCCCTGTGGGTGGTGCCTTTTTTCGGATCGGCCATAAAACAGTTTACCCCGACTCTCCGTGGTCACAAAAGACCAATAGGCACTGGAAACTGGAAGCGCAAATGTACACACAATAAGACACACACACACGTCAGAGAATCAGCTTTGTGTGTTACATAATAATCCTGTAATATAGATCATAGCTACAGGGAGTTCCACAATGACTACCACATTTGACAACGCGCTATTATAAAAATATCAATAATAAATTTTATTATTTGTATATAAACAGACCCATTCGTGTACACAAATATACCAGGCCATTCTATCATTTATGACACACACACACACACACCACACACACACACACACATACACGTCTGTAATTGCATTGAGGAGAGCCGAGGGCATCAGCTGTACACCTAAGCTCTAAAGATAATAACCAGATAAGCTAGCGTCACCTCTACCACAACCACATCTCTTGCTCCACCCCCGTGCCTCCACTCCCCCCTACACCCCCACCCCATCCCTCTTATTTGCTCCATCATCCATCATTTCCCCCACGCATAATTATCTACAGTGTCCTCTTGAGATATTGGCACCCAGGAAAAATATGAAATATATCAAAGTTTGCCCCTTTGAACTCTTAAGTGGTCATCTGTGTGATCCGGTTTGTGTGGGCAAATAAATACGAGGCGACACACGAATGGCTCAATCATGAGG